>CM055733.1:1999602-2036274 GCA_029465975.1 Dallia pectoralis
GTGTATTCATGAGTAATGACTGATAGGTTTAACACATTGTATACTATGGGCATGCAGCAGCAGTGTGTATTCATGAGTATTGACTGATAGGTTTAACACATTGCATACTATGGTGCATGTTGCAGCAGTGTGTATTCATGAGTAATTACTGATATGTTTAACCCATTGTATACTATGGTGCTTAGCAGCAGTGTGTATTCATGAGTAATGACTGATAGGTTTAACACATTGCATACTATGGTGCATGTTGCAGCAGTGTGTATTCATGAGTAATGACTGATAGGTTTAACAAATTGTATACTATGGTGCTTGCAGCAGTGTGTAATTATGAGTAATGACTGATAGGTTTAACACATTGCATTCTATGGTGCAGCAGCAGCAGTGTCACCTCAGTCTGGCAGTTGATATCAGTACACAGTCGACTACGGGTGGCCGCAAGCACACATCATCACAATTTCTGCAGAAATTGTACGCTATCTAGTTATTATTATTATTATTATATCACTTTTTGTCCACCCCTACTCCTCCCACAGTTTTTGCACTAGATGGACAAAAAAGGTGTCAAAATGTGCGTCCCGAACTCTATTTAGTTGGCATTGTTTTGTAGAAGGTTTCGTTATGTAGTTTACGAAATATTAACGATAATGTCGCTAATTAATCCCCATTGAAATACATTGACGGAATCTTCAAAACTAGAGTGTGAGAGCCCATTCAGCAGAAAATGTAGAGAACATTTGTAAACTGCTACTGCTGCCTGAGTTTCAACTCTTTACACACAAATGGCATATCAAAACGTTCATCTATTTGTGCTGTCACTCAAAATGTTCAAATATAAGCTGTAACATATATATTTATTTCGTTATGTCCTTTTGTTTCCAACTTGCGCCTCCCCATAGACATCCATAGAAACGGTGATTTTCTCCACTCTAATTTGAAAGCGATTTTTGGTGTTTTCTTGTTCGTTTGTAAATTGTGATAGCGCCTACATTTCCGGGGTTACAGATACATGTTATACATCAAAATGTCCGCCTGGGTCTTAGGATTCTCATGGTGTAATTGTTTAAACTGTGTGATTAAAACTCTGGTTAGTAGAGCTAAAAGTATACGACCATGTCTGAATCCCATTCGTTTGACACAGACACTAAACAGGAGGAACATTCTGGAAGGGGGGGGGGGAGGAGGCAGCGCGCTCTGATATCGATGAGAACAGGTGTTCCTCCTGACAAAGGCATAGTTGCCTGGCCACAGCCAAATACACTGCCAGGCAACAGCCACAGACATATGCCTGCAGCAATGAAAGAATGAATGAATTGGTAAGTTGTTTCTCTTGGTCTGTGTTTACATGTGAGCATGTTAGCTAGTTTTAGCGCGCTAGCTGGCGTTAGCATGTTAGCTAGCGTTAGTTCGCTAGCTAGCGTTAGCATGTTAGCTAGCGTTAGCGCCGCTAGCTAGCGTTAGCTACTACTTTAAGTGTATGCATACATTCAGACAGCCTGCAGCCATGAATGGATAGGTAAGTTCTTTCTCTGGGTCTCTGTTTACACGTTAGCATGTTAGCTAGCGTTAGCGCTAGCTAGCATTAGCATGTTAGCTAGCGTTAGCATGTTAGCTAGCGTTAGCGCGCTAGCTAGCGTTAGCTACTACTGTAGTAATGAGTAATGACTGATAGGTTTAACACATTGTATACTATGGTGCTTGCAGCAGTAGTGTGTAGTCATGAGCAATGACTGATAGGTTTAACACATTTGTATACTATGGTGATTTAACACATTGTATACTATGGTGCATGTAGCAGCAGTGTGTATTCATGTGTAATGACTGATAGGTTTAACCCATTGCATACTATGGTGCATGTTGCAGCAGTGTGTATTCATGAGTAATGACTGATAGGTTTAACACATTGTATACTATGGTGCATGCAGCAGCAGTGTGTATTCATGAGTAATGACTGATAGGTTTAACACATTTGTATACTATGGTGATTTAACACATTGTATACTATGGTGCATGTAGCAGCAGTGTGTATTCATGTGTAATGACTGATATGTTTAACACATTGTATACTATGGTGCTTACAGCAGTGTGTATTCATGAGTAATGACTGATAGGTTTAGCACATTGTATACTATTGTGCATGCAGCAGCAGTGTGTATTCATGAGTAATGACTGATAGGTTTAACACATTGTATACTATTGTGCATGCAGCAGCAGTGTGTATTCATGAGTATTGACTGATAGGTTTAACACATTGCATACTATGGCGCAGCAGCAGCAGTGTCACCTCAGTCTGGCAGTTGATATCAGTACACAGTCGACTACGGGTGGCCGCAAGCACACATCATCACAATTTCAGCAGAAATTGTACGCTATCTAGTTATTATTATCGCTACTAGTAATTATCTGGGAGGGTGAAAAAAAACACAGCCCAGGGTGAGGCTCGAACTCGCCACCTCGGCATCTAACCCCGCCGTTGTCCTCGCGTCGCGTACACAGCCCGAGTCGAGCGGGTCAGAGTGACCCTCGATCTCTTTTCACAGCCCTCAGAGTATTGCAAAAAGAAGGAGGCCGAAATACAACAACGTGCGCGTGTTTCACTGTTATCGGTTTATTATTATCATCGCTGTTAATAATTATCTGGTAGGGCAAAAAAACACCGCCCTGGGCGAGGCTCGAACTCGCCACCTCGGCATCTAACCCAGCCGTTGACCCGAGGACGGCGGGAGTGAGGGGAATCCTACGCTCGGGTCGCCGGGACCCGAGGGTAGTGTGACGGATAACGGTGGCACGGCAACAATATCATCCTCTGGTGACAGAAATGTGTAGTGTGTGCATGATAAAATAAATGCAAAATATTTGGACAATGGACCTTTCTGCTTCCCAGGGTTGTGTGCTGGTAGGGCAAAAAAAACACCGCCCGGGCGAGGCTCGAACTCGCCACCTCGGCATCTAACCCAGCCGTTGACCCGAGGACGGCGGGAGTGAGGGGAATCCTGCGCTCGGGTCGCGGGACCCGAGGGTAGTGTGAGGTTTAACGGTGGCACGGCAACGATATCATCCTCTAGTGACAGAAATGTGCAGTGTGTGCATGAAAAATAAATGCAAAATATTTGGACAATGGACCTTTCTGCTTCCCAGGGTTGTGTGCTGTGGATTGTAATTAGACGTTGAAGGTTTACGCCTGTTCAACGTCTAAGATCGAACTGTTTTCAACATTGAAAAGTAGGACAAGATCGACCTGTTTTCAATGTTGAAAAGTAGGACAAATCTGACGTCTTTTCAATTGTACATGCACCCCATGGAACGAGAGAATAAACTGACCCCGGTCAGATAGAAAGAAGAGGCCGAGGTGAACATAGCGATAAACACTGTTTCAAGATCTATAGCAAGCTTAGAGGCCAACATAGCTCTACTCAAGCGGAGAGGGCAGAGAGAGTGTGTTTCCTAGCAAGCTTAGACGTCAACCTAGCTCTACTCAAGCAGAGAGGGCAGAGAGAGTGTGTTTCTGAGACCCGAGGACAGCGGCGAGGGCAAATGAGCTGTGTTTCTGAGACCTGAGGGCAGCAAGCAGGGCAAAAATGAGCTTGTGTTTCCCGGCACCCGAGTACAGCTGGGAGGAGAACGTGTTTCTGACACCCAAAGACAGGGGGAAAGGCCAGGGACAGTGTGTTTCTGAGACCAGAAAAGGACAGTGAGACCAGCAAAGGACAGTTTGTTTCTGAAACCAGAGGGCAGCGAGCAGGGCAAAAAAGTGTTTGTGTTCCCGGGAGCCGAGAACAGCTGGGAGGAGAACGTGTTTCTGACGCCCAAAGACAGGGGGAAAGGCCAGGGACAGTGTGTTTCTGAGCCCAGAGGTCAGCGAGCAGGGCAAAAAGAGCTTGTGTTTCCTGTCACCCGAGTACAGCTGGGAGGAGAACGTGTTTCTGACACCCGAAGCCAGTGGCGATGGCGAAGGACAGTGTGTTTCTGAGAACAGAGGGCAACGAGCAGGGCTAAAAAGAGCTTGTGTTTCCTGGCACCTGAGTACAGCTGGGAGGAGAACGTGTTTCTGACACCCAAAGACTGTGGGAAAGGCCAGGGACAGTGTGTTTCTGAGACCAGAAAAGGACAGTGAGACCAACAAAGGACAGTGTGTTTCTGAGCCCAGAGGTCAGCTGAGCAGGGCAAAAAAGAGCTTATGTTTCCAGGGACACGAGTACATCTGGGAGGAGAACGTGTTTCTGACACCCAAAGACAGCGGCGATGGCGAAGGACAGTGTGTTTCTGAGAACAGAGTGCAGCGAGCAGGGCAAAAAAGAGTTTGTGTTTCCTGGCACCTGAGTACAGCTGGGAGGAGAACGTGTTTCTGACACCAGAAGACAGGGGAAAGGCCAGGACAGTGTGTTTCTGAGCCCAGTGGTCAGCGAGCAGGGCAAAAAAGAGCTTGTGTTTCCTGGCATCCGAGTACAGCTGGGAGGAGAACGTGTTTCTGACACCCAAAGACTGGGGAAAGGCCAGGGACAGTGTGTTTCTGAGACCAGAAAAGGACAGTGAGACCAACAAAGGACAGTGTGTTTCTGAGCCCAGAGGTCAGCGAGCAGGGCAAAAAAGAGTTTGTGTTTCCAGGGACCGAGAACAGCTGGGAGGAGAACGTGTTTCTGACACCCAAAGACAGGGGAAAGGCCAGGGACAGTGTGTTTCTGAGACCAGAGGTCAGCGAGCAGGGCTTAAAAAAAAGAGCTTGTGTTTCCTGTCACCGAGTACAGCTGGGAGGAGAACGTGTTTCTGACACCCAAGCCAGGGAAAGGCCAGGGACAGTGTGTTTCTGAGACCAGAGGGCAGCGAGCAGGGCAAAAAAAGAGCTTGTGTTTCCTGGCACCTGAGTACAGCTGGGAGGAGAACGTGTTTCTGACACCCAAAGACTGTGGGAAAGGCCAGGGACAGTGTGTTTCTGAGACCAGAAAAGGACAGTGAGACCAACAAAGGACAGTGTGTTTCTGAGCCCAGAGGTCAGCGAGCAGGGCAAAAAGAGCTTATGTTTCCAGGGACACGAGTACATCTGGGAGGAGAACGTGTTTCTGACCCACCCAAAGACAGCGGCGATGGCGAAGGACAGTGTGTTTCTGAGACCAGAGTGCAGCGAGCAGGGCAAAAAAGAGTTTGTGTTTCCTGGCACCGAGTACAGCTGGGAGGAGAACGTGTTTCTGACACCAGAAGACAGGGGGAAAGGCCAGGGACAGTGTGTTTCTGAGCCCAGTGGTCAGCGAGCAGGGCAAAAAAGAGCTTGTGTTTCCTGGCATCCGAGTACAGCTGGGAGGAGAACGTGTTTCTGACACCCAAAGACAGTGTTTCTGAGCCCAAAGGTCAGCAGCAGGCAAAAAGAGCTTATGATGGCGAAGCGAAGGACAGTGTGTTTCTGAGAACAGAGGGCACGAGCAGGGCTAAAAAGAGCTTGTGTTTCCTGGCACCTGAGTACAGCTGGGAGGAGAACGTGTTTCTGACACCCAAAGACAGGGGAAAGGCCAGGGACAGTGTGTTTCTGAGCCCAGTGGGCAGCGAGCAGGGCAAAAAGAGCTTGTGTTTCCGGCACCCGAGTACAGCTGGGAGGAGAACGTGTTTCTGACACCCAAAGACTGTGGGAAAGGCCAGGGACAGTGTGTTTCTGAGACCAGAAAAGGACAGTGAGACCAACAAAGGACAGTGTGTTTCTGAGCCCAGAGGTCAGCGAGCAGGGCAAAAAAGAGCTTATGTTTCCAGGGACACGAGTACATCTGGGAGGAGAACGTGTTTCTGACACCCAAAGACAGCGGCGATGGCGAAGGACAGTGTGTTTCTGAGACCAGAGGGCAGCGAGCAGGGCAAAAAAGAGCTTGTGTTTCCTGGCACCTGAGTACAGCTGGGAGGAGAACGTGTTTCTGACACCCGAAGACAGGGGGAAAGGCCAGGGACAGTGTGTTTCTGAGACCAGTGGGCAGCGAGCAGGGCAAAAAAGAGCTTGTGTTTCCTGGCATCCGAGTACAGCTGGGAGGAGAACGTGTTTCTGACACCCAAAGACTGTGGGAAAGGCCAGGGACAGTGTGTTTCTGAGACCAGAAAAGGACAGTGAGACCAACAAAGGACAGTGTGTTTCTGAGCCCAGAGGTCAGCGAGCAGGGCAAAAAAGAGCTTATGTTTCCAGGGACACGAGTACATCTGGGAGGAGAACGTGTTTCTGACACCCAAAGACAGCGGCGATGGCGAAGGACAGTGTGTTTCTGAGAACAGAGGGCAACGAGCAGGGCTAAAAAGAGCTTGTGTTTCCTGGCACCTGAGTACAGCTGGGAGGAGAACGTGTTTCTGACACCCGAAGACAGGGGGAAAGGCCAGGGACAGTGTGTTTCTGAGACCAGTGGGCAGCGAGCAGGGCAAAAAAGAGCTTGTGTTTCCTGGCATCCGAGTACAGCTGGGAGGAGAACGTGTTTCTGACACCCAAAGACTGTGGGAAAGGCCAGGGACAGTGTGTTTCTGAGACCAGAAAAGGACAGTGAGACCAACAAAGGACAGTGTGTTTCTGAGCCCAGAGGTCAGCGAGCAGGGCAAAAAGAGCTTATGTTTCCAGGGACACGAGTACATCTGGGAGGAGAACGTGTTTCTGACACCCAAAGACAGCGGCGATGGCGAAGGACAGTGTGTTTCTGAGAACAGAGGGCACGAGCAGGGCTAAAAAGAGCTTGTGTTTCCTGGCACCTGAGTACAGCTGGGAGGAGAACGTGTTTCTGACACCCGAAGACAGGGGGAAAGGCCAGGGACAGTGTGTTTCTGAGACCAGTGGGCAGCGAGCAGGGCAAAAAGAGCTTGTGTTTCCTGGCACCCGAGTACAGCTGGGAGGAGAACGTGTTTCTGACACCCAAAGACTGTGGGAAAGGCCAGGGACAGTGTGTTTCTGAGACCAGAAAAGGACAGTGAGACCAACAAAGGACAGTGTGTTTCTGAGCCCAGAGGTCAGCGAGCAGGGCAAAAAAGAGCTTATGTTTCCAGGGACACGAGTACATCTGGGAGGAGAACGTGTTTCTGACACCCAAAGACAGCGGCGATGGCGAAGGACAGTGTGTTTCTGAGAACAGAGGGCAACGAGCAGGGCTAAAAAGAGCTTGTGTTTCCTGGCACCTGAGTACAGCTGGGAGGAGAACGTGTTTCTGACACCCGAAGACAGGGGGAAAGGCCAGGGACAGTGTGTTTCTGAGACCAGTGGGCAGCGAGCAGGGCAAAAAAGAGCTTGTGTTTCCTGGCATCCGAGTACAGCTGGGAGGAGAACGTGTTTCTGACACCCAAAGACTGTGGGAAAGGCCAGGGACAGTGTGTTTCTGAGACCAGAAAAGGACAGTGAGACCAACAAAGGACAGTGTGTTTCTGAGCCCAGAGGTCAGCGAGCAGGGCAAAAAAGAGCTTATGTTTCCAGGGACACGAGTACATCTGGGAGGAGAACGTGTTTCTGACACCCAAAGACAGCGGCGATGGCGAAGGACAGTGTGTTTCTGAGAACAGAGGGCAACGAGCAGGGCTAAAAAGAGCTTGTGTTTCCTGGCACCTGAGTACAGCTGGGAGGAGAACGTGTTTCTGACACCCGAAGACAGGGGGAAAGGCCAGGGACAGTGTGTTTCTGAGCCCAGTGGGCAGCGAGCAGGGCAAAAAAGAGCTTGTGTTTCCTGGCATCCGAGTACAGCTGGGAGGAGAACGTGTTTCTGACACCCAAAGACTGTGGGAAAGGCCAGGGACAGTGTGTTTCTGAGACCAGAAAAGGACAGTGAGACCAACAAAGGACAGTGTGTTTCTGAGCCCAGAGGTCAGCGAGCAGGGCAAAAAAGAGCTTATGTTTCCAGGGACACGAGTACATCTGGGAGGAGAACGTGTTTCTGACACCCAAAGACAGCGGCGATGGCGAAGGACAGTGTGTTTCTGAGACCAGAGGGCAGCGAGCAGGGCAAAAAAGAGCTTGTGTTTCCTGGCACCTGAGTACAGCTGGGAGGAGAACGTGTTTCTGACACCCGAAGACAGGGGAAAGGCCAGGGACAGTGTGTTTCTGAGACCAGTGGGCAGCGAGCAGGGCAAAAAGAGCTTGTGTTTCCTGGCACCCGAGTACAGCTGGGAGGAGAACGTGTTTCTGACACCCAAAGACTGTGGGAAAGGCCAGGGACAGTGTGTTTCTGAGACCAGAAAAGGACAGTGAGACCAACAAAGGACAGTGTGTTTCTGAGCCCAGAGGTCAGCGAGCAGGGCAAAAAAGAGCTTATGTTTCCAGGGACACGAGTACATCTGGGAGGAGAACGTGTTTCTGACACCCAAAGACAGCGGCGATGGCGAAGGACAGTGTGTTTCTGAGAACAGAGGGCACGAGCAGGGCAAAAAAGAGCTTGTGTTTCCTGGCACCTGAGTACAGCTGGGAGGAGAACGTGTTTCTGACACCCAAAGACAGGGGAAAGGCCAGGGACAGTGTGTTTCTGAGCCCAGTGGGCAGCGAGCAGGGCAAAAAAGAGCTTGTGTTTCCTGGCACCCGAGTACAGCTGGGAGGAGAACGTGTTTCTGACACCCAAAGACTGTGGGAAAGGCCAGGGACAGTGTGTTTCTGAGACCAGAAAAGGACAGTGAGACCAACAAAGGACAGTGTGTTTCTGAGCCCAGAGGTCAGCGAGCAGGGCAAAAAAGAGCTTATGTTTCCAGGGACACGAGTACATCTGGGAGGAGAACGTGTTTCTGACACCCAAAGACAGCGGCGATGGCGAAGGACAGTGTGTTTCTGAGACCAGAGTGCAGCGAGCAGGGCAAAAAAGAGCTTGTGTTTCCGGCACCGAGTACAGCTGGGAGGAGAACGTGTTTCTGACACCCAAAGACAGGGGAAAGGCCAGGGACAGTGTGTTTCTGAGACCAGTGGGCAGCGAGCAGGGCAAAAAAGAGCTTGTGTTTCCTGGCATCCGAGTACAGCTGGGAGGAGAACGTGTTTCTGACACCCAAAGACTGTGGGAAAGGCCAGGGACAGTGTGTTTCTGAGACCAGAAAAGGACAGTGAGACCAACAAAGGACAGTGTGTTTCTGAGCCCAGAGGTCAGCGAGCAGGGCAAAAAGAGCTTATGTTTCCAGGGACACGAGTACATCTGGGAGGAGAACGTGTTTCTGACACCCAAAGACAGCGGCGATGGCGAAGGACAGTGTGTTTCTGAGAACAGAGGGCAGCGAGCAGGGCAAAAAAAGAGCTTGTGTTTCCTGGCACCTGAGTACAGCTGGGAGGAGAACGTGTTTCTGACACCCAAAGACAGGGGAAAGGCCAGGGACAGTGTGTTTCTGAGACCAGTGGGCAGCGAGCAGGGCAAAAAGAGCTTGTGTTTCCTGGCACCCGAGTACAGCTGGGAGGAGAACGTGTTTCTGACACCCAAAGACTGTGGGAAAGGCCAGGGACAGTGTGTTTCTGAGACCAGAAAAGGACAGTGAGACCAACAAAGGACAGTGTGTTTCTGAGCCCAGAGGTCAGCGAGCAGGGCAAAAAAGAGCTTATGTTTCCAGGGACACGAGTACATCTGGGAGGAGAACGTGTTTCTGACACCCAAAGACAGCGGCGATGGCGAAGGACAGTGTGTTTCTGAGACCAGAGTGCAGCGAGCAGGGCAAAAAAGAGTTTGTGTTTCCTGGCACCGAGTACAGCTGGGAGGAGAACGTGTTTCTGACACCCAGAAGACAGGGGGAAAGGCCAGGGACAGTGTGTTTCTGAGCCCAGTGGGCAGCGAGCAGGGCAAAAAGAGCTTGTGTTTCCTGGCATCCGAGTACAGCTGGGAGGAGAACGTGTTTCTGACACCCAAAGACTGTGGGAAAGGCCAGGGACAGTGTGTTTCTGAGACCAGAAAAGGACAGTGAGACCAACAAAGGACAGTGTGTTTCTGAGCCCAGAGGTCAGCGAGCAGGGCAAAAAAGAGCTTATGTTTCCAGGGACACGAGTACATCTGGGAGGAGAACGTGTTTCTGACACCCAAAGACAGCGGCGATGGCGAAGGACAGTGTGTTTCTGAGAACAGAGGGCAACGAGCAGGGCTAAAAAGAGCTTGTGTTTCCTGGCACCTGAGTACAGCTGGGAGGAGAACGTGTTTCTGACACCCAAAGACAGGGGAAAGGCCAGGGACAGTGTGTTTCTGAGCCCAGTGGGCAGCGAGCAGGGCAAAAAAGAGCTTGTGTTTCCTGGCACCCGAGTACAGCTGGGAGGAGAACGTGTTTCTGACACCCAAAGACTGTGGGAAAGGCCAGGGACAGTGTGTTTCTGAGACCAGAAAGGACAGTGAGACCAACAAAGGACAGTGTGTTTCTGAGCCCAGAGGTCAGCGAGCAGATATCATCCTCTAGTGACAGAAATGTTAGTGTGTGCAGGGAAAAATAAATGTTTCTAAATATTTGGACAATGGACCTTTGTGTTTCCCAGGGTTGTGCGGCTGTGGATTGTAATAGACAGCTGGAAGGTTTCGACACCTGTTTAAAGGCCAGGGACGTTTCTAAGAGTACAGCTGGGAACGTGTTTCTGACACCCAAAGAAAAGTAGGACAAGACAGTGTGTTTCAATGTTGAAAAGTAGGACCAAAAGGACAGTGTGTTTTCAATTGTAGCCCAGCACCCCATGGAACGAGAGAAAAAGCTTATGTTTCCAGGGACGAGTACATCTGGGAGGAAACGTGTTTCTGACACCCAAAGACAGCGGCGATGGCGAAGGACAGTGTGTTTCTGAGACCAGAGTGCAGCGAGCAGGGCAAAAAAGAGCTTGTGTTTCCAAGCAGCCGAGTACAGCTGGGAGGGAACGTGTTTCTGACACCCAAAGACAGGGGAAAGGCCAGGGACAGTGTGTTTCTGAGACCAGTGGGCAGCGAGCAGGGCAAAAAGAGCTTGTGTTTCCTGGCACCGAGTACAGCTGGGAGGAGAACGTGTTTCTGACACCCAAAGACTGGGGAAAGGCCAGGGACAGTGTGTTTCTGAGACCAGAAAAGGACAGTGAGACCAACAAAGGACAGTGTGTTTCTGAGCCCAGAGGTCAGCGAGCAGGGCAAAAAAGAGCTTATGTTTCCAGGGACACGAGTACATCTGGGAGGAGAACGTGTTTCTGACACCCAAAGACAGCGGCGATGGCCAGGGACAGTGTGTTTCTGAGACCAGAGGCAGCGAGCAGGGCAAAAAAGAGCTTGTGTTTCCTGCACCCGAGTACAGCTGGGAGGAGAACGTGTTTCTGACACCCAAAGACAGGGGAAAGGCCAGGGACAGTGTGTTTCTGAGACCAGTGGGCAGCGAGCAGGGCAAAAAAGAGCTTGTGTTTCCTGGCACCGAGTACAGCTGGGAGGAGAACGTGTTTCTGACACCCAAAGACTGTGGGAAAGGCCAGGGACAGTGTGTTTCTGAGACCAGAAAGGACAGTGAGACCAACAAAGGACAGTGTGTTTCTGAGCCCAGAGGTCAGCGAGCAGGGCAAAAAAGAGCTTATGTTTCCAGGGACACGAGTACATCTGGGAGGAGAACGTGTTTCTGACACCCAAAGACAGCGGCGATGGCGAAGGACAGTGTGTTTCTGAGACCAGAGTGCAGCGAGCAGGGCAAAAAAGAGTTTGTGTTTCCTGGCACCGAGTACAGCTGGGAGGAGAACGTGTTTCTGACACCCAGAAGACAGGGGGAAAGGCCAGGGACAGTGTGTTTCTGAGCCCAGTGGTCAGCGAGCAGGGCAAAAAAGAGCTTGTGTTTCCTGGCATCCGAGTACAGCTGGGAGGAGAACGTGTTTCTGACACCCAAAGACAGGGGAAAGGCCAGGGACAGTGTGTTTCTGAGACCAGAAAAGGACAGTGAGACCAACAAAGGACAGTGTGTTTCTGAAACCAGAGGGCAGCGAGCAGGGCAAAAAAAGTTATGTTTCCAGGGAGCCGAGAACAGCTGGGAGGAGAACGTGTTTCTGACACCCAAAGACAGGGGAAAGGCCAGGGACAGTGTGTTTCTGAGACCAGAGGTCAGCGAGCAGGGCAAAAAAGAGCTTGTGTTTCCTGTCACCCGAGTACAGCTGGGAGGAGAACGTGTTTCTGACACCCGAAGCCAGGGCGAAAGGCCAGGACAGTGTGTTTCTGAGCCCAGAGGGCAGCGAGCAGGGCAAAAAGAGCTTGTGTTTCCTGGCACCTGAGTACAGCTGGGAGGAGAACGTGTTTCTGACACCCAAAGACTGTGGGAAAGGCCAGGGACAGTGTGTTTCTGAGACCAGAAAAGGACAGTGAGACCAACAAAGGACAGTGTGTTTCTGAGCCCAGAGGTCAGCGAGCAGGGCAAAAAAGAGCTTATGTTTCCAGGGACACGAGTACATCTGGGAGGAGAACGTGTTTCTGACACCCAAAGACAGCGGCGATGGCGAAGGACAGTGTGTTTCTGAGACCAGAGTGCAGCGAGCAGGGCAAAAAAGAGTTTGTGTTTCCCGGGAGCCGAGTACAGCTGGGAGGAGAACGTGTTTCTGACACCCAAAGACAGGGGAAAGGCCAGGGACAGTGTGTTTCTGAGCCCAGAACAGAGCAGGGCAAAGGACAGTGTGTTTCTGAGCCCAGAGTACAGCTGAGCAGGGCAAAAAGAGTTTGTGTTTCCTGGCAGGCCAGAGTACAGCTGGGAGGAGAGACCAACAAAGGACGTGTTTCTGACACCCAAAGACAGCGGCGATGGCAAAAAAGGACAGTGTGTTTCTGAGAACGGCGATGGCGAAGGACAGTGTGTTTCTGAGCAGGGCGAGCAAAAGAGCTTGTGTTTCCTGGCACCTGAGTACAGCTGGGAGGAGAACGTGTTTCTGACACCCGAAGACAGGGGAAAGGCCAGGGACAGTGTGTTTCTGAGCCCAGTGGGCAGCGAGCAGGGCAAAAAAGAGCTTGTGTTTCCGGCACCCGAGTACAGCTGGGAGGAGAACGTGTTTCTGACACCCAAAGACTGTGGGAAAGGCCAGGGACAGTGTGTTTCTGAGACCAGAAAAGGACAGTGAGACCAACAAAGGACAGTGTGTTTCTGAGCCCAGAGGTCAGCGAGCAGGGCAAAAAAGAGCTTATGTTTCCAGGGACACGAGTACATCTGGGAGGAGAACGTGTTTCTGACACCCAAAGACAGCGGCGATGGCGAAGGACAGTGTGTTTCTGAGACCAGAGTGCAGCGAGCAGGGCAAAAAAGAGCTTGTGTTTCCTGGCACCTGAGTACAGCTGGGAGGAGAACGTGTTTCTGACACCCAAAGACAGGGGGAAAGGCCAGGGACAGTGTGTTTCTGAGACCAGTGGGCAGCGAGCAGGGCAAAAAAGAGCTTGTGTTTCCTGGCATCCGAGTACAGCTGGGAGGAGAACGTGTTTCTGACACCCAAAGACTGTGGGAAAGGCCAGGGACAGTGTGTTTCTGAGACCAGAAAGGACAGTGAGACCAACAAAGGACAGTGTGTTTCTGAGCCCAGAGGTCAGCGAGCAGGGCAAAAAAGAGCTTATGTTTCCAGGGACACGAGTACATCTGGGAGGAGAACGTGTTTCTGACACCCAAAGACAGCGGCGATGGCGAAGGACAGTGTGTTTCTGAGACCAGAGGGCAGCGAGCAGGGCTAAAAGAGCTTGTGTTTCCTGGCACCTGAGTACAGCTGGGAGGAGAACGTGTTTCTGACACCCAAAGACAGGGGAAAGGCCAGGGACAGTGTGTTTCTGAGACCAGTGGGCAGCGAGCAGGGCAAAAAAGAGCTTGTGTTTCCTGGCATCCGAGTACAGCTGGGAGGAGAACGTGTTTCTGACACCCAAAGACTGTGGGAAAGGCCAGGGACAGTGTGTTTCTGAGACCAGAAAAGGACAGTGAGACCAACAAAGGACAGTGTGTTTCTGAGCCCAGAGGTCAGCGAGCAGGGCAAAAAAGAGCTTATGTTTCCAGGGACACGAGTACATCTGGGAGGAGAACGTGTTTCTGACACCCAAAGACAGCGGCGATGGCGAAGGACAGTGTGTTTCTGAGAACAGAGTGCAGCGAGCAGGGCTAAAAAGAGCTTGTGTTTCCTGGCACCTGAGTACAGCTGGGAGGAGAACGTGTTTCTGACACCCAAAGACAGGGGAAAGGCCAGGGACAGTGTGTTTCTGAGACCAGTGGGCAGCGAGCAGGGCAAAAAAGAGCTTGTGTTTCCTGGCATCCGAGTACAGCTGGGAGGAGAACGTGTTTCTGACACCCAAAGACTGTGGGAAAGGCCAGGGACAGTGTGTTTCTGAGACCAGAAAAGGACAGTGAGACCAACAAAGGACAGTGTGTTTCTGAGCCCAGAGGTCAGCGAGCAGGGCAAAAAAGAGCTTATGTTTCCAGGGACACGAGTACATCTGGGAGGAGAACGTGTTTCTGACACCCAAAGACAGCGGCGATGGCGAAGGACAGTGTGTTTCTGAGACCAGAGTGCAGCGAGCAGGGCAAAAAAGAGCTTGTGTTTCCTGGCACCTGAGTACAGCTGGGAGGAGAACGTGTTTCTGACACCCGAAGACAGGGGAAAGGCCAGGGACAGTGTGTTTCTGAGCCCAGTGGGTCAGCGAGCAGGGCAAAAAAGAGCTTGTGTTTCCTGGCATCCGAGTACAGCTGGGAGGAGAACGTGTTTCTGACACCCAAAGACTGTGGGAAAGGCCAGGGACAGTGTGTTTCTGAGACCAGAAAAGGACAGTGAGACCAACAAAGGACAGTGTGTTTCTGAGCCCAGAGGTCAGCGAGCAGGGCAAAAAGAGCTTATGTTTCCAGGGACACGAGTACATCTGGGAGGAGAACGTGTTTCTGACACCCAAAGACAGCGGCGATGGCGAAGGACAGTGTGTTTCTGAGAACAGAGGGCAACGAGCAGGGCTAAAAAGAGCTTGTGTTTCCTGGCACCTGAGTACAGCTGGGAGGAGAACGTGTTTCTGACACCCGAAGACAGGGGAAAGGCCAGGGACAGTGTGTTTCTGAGACCAGTGGGCAGCGAGCAGGGCAAAAAAGAGCTTGTGTTTCCTGGCATCCGAGTACAGCTGGGAGGAGAACGTGTTTCTGACACCCAAAGACTGTGGGAAAGGCCAGGGACAGTGTGTTTCTGAGACCAGAAAAGGACAGTGAGACCAACAAAGGACAGTGTGTTTCTGAGCCCAGAGGTCAGCGAGCAGGGCAAAAAAGAGCTTATGTTTCCAGGGACACGAGTACATCTGGGAGGAGAACGTGTTTCTGACACCCAAAGACAGCGGCGATGGCGAAGGACAGTGTGTTTCTGAGACCAGAGGGCAGCGAGCAGGGCTAAAAAGAGCTTGTGTTTCCTGGCACCTGAGTACAGCTGGGAGGAGAACGTGTTTCTGACACCCAAAGACAGGGGAAAGGCCAGGGACAGTGTGTTTCTGAGCCCAGTGGGCAGCGAGCAGGGCAAAAAGAGCTTGTGTTTCCGGCACCCGAGTACAGCTGGGAGGAGAACGTGTTTCTGACACCCAAAGACTGTGGGAAAGGCCAGGGACAGTGTGTTTCTGAGACCAGAAAAGGACAGTGAGACCAACAAAGGACAGTGTGTTTCTGAGCCCAGAGGTCAGCGAGCAGGGCAAAAAAGAGCTTATGTTTCCAGGGACACGAGTACATCTGGGAGGAGAACGTGTTTCTGACACCCAAAGACAGCGGCGATGGCGAAGGACAGTGTGTTTCTGAGAACAGAGGGCAACGAGCAGGGCTAAAAAGAGCTTGTGTTTCCTGGCACCTGAGTACAGCTGGGAGGAGAACGTGTTTCTGACACCCGAAGACAGGGGGAAAGGCCAGGGACAGTGTGTTTCTGAGCCCAGTGGGCAGCGAGCAGGGCAAAAAAGAGCTTGTGTTTCCTGGCACCCGAGTACAGCTGGGAGGAGAACGTGTTTCTGACACCCAAAGACTGTGGGAAAGGCCAGGGACAGTGTGTTTCTGAGACCAGAAAAGGACAGTGAGACCAACAAAGGACAGTGTGTTTCTGAGCCCAGAGGTCAGCGAGCAGGGCAAAAAAGAGCTTATGTTTCCAGGGACACGAGTACATCTGGGAGGAGAACGTGTTTCTGACACCCAAAGACAGCGGCGATGGCGAAGGACAGTGTGTTTCTGAGACCAGAGTGCAGCGAGCAGGGCAAAAAAGAGTTTGTGTTTCCTGGCACCTGAGTACAGCTGGGAGGAGAACGTGTTTCTGACACCCAAAGACAGGGGAAAGGCCAGGGACAGTGTGTTTCTGAGACCAGTGGTCAGCGAGTAGGGCAAAAAAAGAGCTTGTGTTTCCTGGCACCCGAGTACAGCTGGGAGGAGAACGTGTTTCTGACACCCAAAGACAGCGGCGAAGGCGAAGGACAGTGTGTTTCTGAGAACAGAAAAGGACAGTGAGACCAGCAAAGGACAGTGTGTTTCTGAGCCCAGAGGGCAGCGAGCAGGGCAAGAGAGCTTGTACGTATGCAGAGTATGGAACATTGTGCAAATTGTAAGAACTCACAATACACAGTCATCTTTACATTTCCTTCGTCTGTATTACACTGCTTCCCAGGGTTGTGCTGCTGCCAATTTGGGTGTGGATTTTAAAACGCCCCCTAAAATGAACCTCCGTACTGTGCCCATGCATATTGCTGTATAACCCTCGTGTTGTCCTCGCATCGCCTACACACCCGAGTCGAGCGGGTCAGAGTGACACTCGATCTCTTTTCACAGCCCTCAGAGTGTTGCAAAAAGGAGGAGGCCGAAATACAACAACGTGCACGTGTTTCACTGTAATCGGTTTATTATTATTATCGCTACTAGTAATTATCTGGGAGGGTGAAAAAAAACACAGCCCAGGGTGAGGCTCGAACTCGCCACCTCGGCATCTAACCCCGCCGTTGTCCTCGCGTCGCGTACACAGCCCGAGTCGAGCGGGTCAGAGTGACCCTCGATCTCTTTTCACAGCCCTCAGAGTATTGCAAAAGAAGGAGGCCGAAATACAACAACGTGCGCGTGTTTCACTGTTATCGGTTTATTATTATCATCGCTGTTAATAATTATCTGGTAGGGCAAAAAAACACCGCCCGGGCGAGGCTCGAACTCGCCACCTCGGCATCTAACCCAGCCGTTGACCCGAGGACGGCGGGAGTGAGGGGACGCCGGGTCGCCGGGACCCGAGGGTAGTGTGAGGGATAACGGTGGCACGGCAACGATATCATCCTCTGGTGACAGAAATGTGTAGTGTGTGCATGAAAAATAAATGCAAAATATTTGGACAATGGACCTTTCTGCTTCCCAGGGTTGTGTGCTGGTAGGGCAAAAAAACACCGCCCCTGGCGAGGCTCGAACTCGCCACCTCGGCATCTAACCCAGCCGTTGACCCGAGGACCCGGCGGGAGTGAGGGGAATCCTACGCTCGGGTCGCCGGGACCCGAGGGTAGTGTGAGGTTTAACGGTGGCACGGCAACGATATCATCCTCTAGTGACAGAAATGTGTAGTGTGTGCATGAAAAATAAATGCAAAATATTTGGACAATGGACCTTTCTGCTTCCCAGGGTTGTGTGCTGTGGATTGTAATTAGACGTTGAAGGTTTACGCCTGTTCAACGTCTAAGATCGAACTGTTTTCAACATTGAAAAGTAGGACAAGATCGACCTGTTTTCAATGTTGAAAAGTAGGACAAATCTGACGTCTTTTCAATTGTACATGCACCCCATGGAACGAGAGAATAAACTGACCCCGGTCAGATAGAAAGAAGAGGCCGAGGTGAACATAGCGATAAACACTGTTTCAAGATCTATAGCAAGCTTAGAGGCCAACATAGCTCTACTCAAGCGGAGAGGGCAGAGAGAGTGTGTTTCCTAGCAAGCTTAGACGTCAACCTAGCTCTACTCAAGCAGAGAGGGCAGAGAGTGTGTTTCTGAGACCCGAGGACAGCGGCGAGGCAAATGAGCTGTGTTTCTGAGACCTGAGGGCAGCGAGCAGGGCAAAAATGAGCTTGTGTTTCCGGCACCCGAGTACAGCTGGGAGGAGAACGTGTTTCTGACACCCAAAGACTGGGGAAAGGCCAGGGACAGTGTGTTTCTGAGACCAGAAAAGGACAGTGAGACCAACAAAGGACAGTTTGTTTCTGAAACCAGAGGGCAGCGAGCAGGGCAAAAAAGTGTTTGTGTTTCCAGGGACCGAGAACAGCTGGGAGGAGAACGTGTTTCTGACTGACACCCAAAGACAGGGGAAAGGCCAGGGACAGTGTGTTTCTGAGACCAGAGGTCAGCGAGCAGGGCAAAAAAGAGCTTGTGTTTCCTGTCACCCGAGTACAGCTGGGAGGAGAACGTGTTTCTGACACCAGAAGCCAGTGGCGAAGGCGAAGGACAGTGTGTTTCTGAGAACAGAGGGCAGCGAGCAGGGCAAAAAAAAGAGCTTGTGTTTCCTGGCACCTGAGTACAGCTGGGAGGAGAACGTGTTTCTGACACCCAAAGACTGTGGGAAAGGCCAGGGACAGTGTGTTTCTGAGACCAGAAAAGGACAGTGAGACCAACAAAGGACAGTGTGTTTCTGAGCCCAGAGGTCAGCGAGCAGGGCAAAAAGAGCTTATGTTTCCAGGGACACGAGTACATCTGGGAGGAGAACGTGTTTCTGACACCCAAAGACAGCGGCGATGGCGAAGGACAGTGTGTTTCTGAGACCAGAGTGCAGCGAGCAGGGCAAAAAGAGCTTGTGTTTCCCGGGCAGCCGAGTACAGCTGGGAGGAGAACGTGTTTCTGACACCCAGAAGACAGGGGAAAGGCCAGGGACAGTGTGTTTCTGAGCCCAGAGGTCAGCGAGCAGGGCAAAAAAGAGCTTGTGTTTCCTGGCATCCGAGTACAGCTGGGAGGAGAACGTGTTTCTGACACCCAAAGACTGTGGGAAAGGCCAGGGACAGTGTGTTTCTGAGACCAGAAAAGGACAGTGAGACCAACAAAGGACAGTGTGTTTCTGAGCCCAGAGGTCAGCGAGCAGGGCAAAAAAGAGCTTATGTTTCCAGGGACACGAGTACATCTGGGAGGAGAACGTGTTTCTGACACCCAAAGACAGCGGCGATGGCGAAGGACAGTGTGTTTCTGAGAACAGAGGGCAACGAGCAGGGCTAAAAAGAGCTTGTGTTTCCTGGCACCTGAGTACAGCTGGGAGGAGAACGTGTTTCTGACACCCGAAGACAGGGGGAAAGGCCAGGGACAGTGTGTTTCTGAGACCAGTGGGCAGCGAGCAGGGCAAAAAAGAGCTTGTGTTTCCCGGGAGCTGAGTACAGCTGGGAGGAGAACGTGTTTCTGACACCCGAAGACAGCGGCGATGGCGAAGGACAGTGTGTTTCTGAGAACAGAAAAGGACAGTGAGACCAGCAAAGGACAGTGTGTTTCTGAGACCAGAGGGCAGCAAGCAGGGCAAGAGAGCTTGTACGTATGCAGAGTATGGAACATTGTGCAAATTGTAAGAACTCACAATACACAGTCATCTTTACATTTCCTTCGTCTGTATTACACTGCTTCCCAGGGTTGTGTGCTGTGCCAATTTGGGTGTGGATTTTAAAACGCCCCCCTAAAATGAACCTCCCGTACTGTGCCCATGCATATTGCTGTATAACCCTCGTGTTGTCCTCGCATCGCCTACACACCCCGAGTCGAGCGGGTCAGAGTGACACTCGATCTCTTTTCACAGCCCTCAGAGTGTTGCAAAAAGGAGGAGGCCGAAATACAACAACGTGCACGTGTTTCACTGTAATCGGTTTATTATTATTATCGCTACTAGTAATTATCTGGGAGGGTGAAAAAAAACACAGCTCAGGGTGAGGCTCGAACTCGCCACCTCGGCATCTAACCCCGCCGTTGTCCTCGCGTCGCGTACACAGCCCGAGTCGAGCGGGTCAGAGTGACCCTCGATCTCTTTTCACAGCCCTCAGAGTATTGCAAAAAGAAGGAGGCCGAAATACAACAACGTGCGCGTGTTTCACTGTTATCGGTTTATTATTATCATCGCTGTTAATAATTATCTGGTAGGGCAAAAAAAAACACCGCCCCGGGCGAGGCTCGAACTCGCCACCTCGGCATCTAACCCAGCCGTTGACCCGAGGACGGCGGGAGTGAAGGGGAATCCTACGCTCGGGTCGCCGGGACCCGAGGGTAGTGTGAGGGTTAAACTACATCAATCAAGATGTCCATAATGAAAGTTTGTATTTTGGGATTTCTAGCTACAAAAGGTAGGCCTAAATAAACTGCTTTAGACGACGCCAACGCACTACCAAACTTAAATGCGTAATATTACACTTGTAATTTGCGGGATGGAAAGTCGTGAGGTAGCTAGATCCGTACATTACATTATTAAGACAAAGAATAGAAATCTACATTTTTACCATATAAAGGAGACATGGCAGTGGTGGGATTTGAACCCACGCCTCCAAAGAGACTGGAGCCTTAATCCAGCGCCTTAGACGGCTCGGCCACACTACCTGCTCTGCAATAGCGGAATTGCTCCTGACCAGACAAAACTGTTGAAATTGACAAAGCTGCAGATTCTGTAATGCGATGGACTACATCGCCTGTTAAACTACATCAATCAAGATGTCCATAATGAAAATTTGTATTTTGGGATTTCTAGCTACAAAAGGTAGACCTAAATAAAGTGCTTTAGACTACGCCAACGCACTACCAAACTTAAATGCGAAATATTACACTTGTAATCAGCGGGATGGAAAGTCGTGAGGTAGATAGTTCCGTACATAACATTATTGAGAAAAAGAATAGAAATCTAAATATCGACAATATAAAGAAGACATGGCAGTGGTGGGATTTAACCCACGCCTCCAAAGAGACTGGAGCCTTAATCCAGCGCCTTAGACCGCTCGGCCACACTACCTGCTCTGCAATAGAAGAATTGCTCCTGACCAGCATTTTCATTACCAACAATAAGTAGCAAACAGACAAAACTGTTGAAATTGACAAAGCTGCAGATTCTGTAATGCGATGGACTACATCGCCTGTTAAACTACATCAGTCAAGATGTCCGTAATGAAAATTTGTATTTTGGGATTTCTAGCTACAAAAGGTAGACCTAAATAAAGTGCTTTAGACTACGCCAACGCACTACCAAACTTAAATGCGAAATATTACACTTGTAATCAGCGGGATGGAAAGTCGTGAGGTAGCTAGTTCCGTACATTACATTATTGAGAAAAAGAATAGAAATCTAAATATCGACAATATAAAGAAGACATGGCAGTGGTGGGATTTGAACCCACGCCTCCAAAGAGACTGGAGCCTTAATCCAGCGCCTTAGACCGCTCGGCCACACTACCTGCTCTGCAATAGCGGAATTGCTCCTGACCAGCATTTTCCCATTAAATCTCATCTCAAATTAGTACATTTTCATTACCAACAATAAGTAGCAAGCAGACAAAACTGTTGAAATTGACAAAGCTGCAGATTCTGTAATGCGATGGACTACATCGCCTGTTAAACTACATCAATCAAGATGTCCATAATGAAAATTTGTATTTTGGGATTTCATGACCAGCATTTTTCCATAATATCTGATCTCTAGTTCATTTTCATTACCAACAATAAGTAGCAAACAGACAAAACTGTTGAAATTGACAAAGCAGCAGATTCTGTAATGCGATGGACTACATCGCCTGTTAAACTACATCAGTCAAGATGTCCATAATGAAAATTTGTATTTTGGGATTTCTAGCTACAAAAGGTAGACCTAAATAAAGTGCTTTAGACTACGCCAACGCACTACCAAACTTAAATGCGAAATATTACACTTGTAATTTGCGGGATGGAAAGTTGTGAGGTAGCTAGTTCCGTACATTACATTATTGAGAGAAAGAATAGAAATATAAATTTTTACCATATAAAGGAGTCATGGCAGTGGTGGGATTTGAACCCACGCCTCCGAAGAGACTGGAGCCTAAATCCAGCGCCTTAGACCGCTCGGCCACACCACCTGCTCTGCAATAGAAGAATTGCTCCTGACCAGCATTTTCCCATTAAATCTCATCTCAAATTAGTACAATTCATTCAACAATTGTTAAAACTTGAAATTGACAAAGCTGCAGATTCTGCAATGCGATGGACTACATCGCCTGTTAAACTACATCAATCAAGATGTCCATAATGAAAATTTGTATTTTGGGATTTTGGGACCAGCATTTTTCCATAATATCTGATCTCTAGTACATTTTCATTACCAACAATAAGTAGCAAACAGACAAAACTGTTGAAATTGACAAAGCTGCAGATTCTGTAATGCGATGGACTACATCGCCTGTTAAACTACATCAATCAAGATGTCCATAATGAAAATTTGTATTTTGGGATTTCTAGCTACAAAAGGTAGGCCTAAATAAACTGCTTTAGACGACGCCAACGCACTACCAAACTTAAATGCGACATATTACACTTGTAATTTGCGGGATGGAAAGTTGTGAGGTAACTAGTTCCGTACATTACATTATTGAGAGAAAGAATAGAAATATAAATTTTTACCATATAAAGGAGTCATGGCAGTGGTTGGATTTGAACCCACGCCTCCGAAGAGACTGGAGCCTAAATCCAGCGCCTTAGACCGCTCGGCCACACTACCTGCTCTGCAATAGAAGAATTGCTCCTGACCAGCATTTTCATTACCAACAATAAGTAGCAAACAGACAAAACTGTTGAAATTGACAAAGGCCTGGTAATGAAAATTTGTATTTTGGGATTTCTAGCTACAAAAGGTAGACCTAAATAAAGTGCTTTAGACTACGCCAACGCACTACCAAACTTAAATGCGAAATATTACACTTGTAATTTGCGGGATGGAAAGTTGTGAGGTAGCTAGTTCCGTACATTACATTATTGAGAGAAAGAATAGAAATATAAATTTTTACAATATAAAGGAGTCATGGCAGAGGTGGGATTTGAACCCACGCCTCCGAAGAGACTGGAGCCTAAATCCAGCGCCTTAGACCGCTCGGCCACACTACCTGCTCTGCAATAGAGGAATTGCTCCTGACCAGCATTTTCCCATTAAATCTCATCTCAAATTAGTACATTTTCATTACCAACAATAAGTAGCAAGCAGACAAAACTGTTGAAATTGACAAAGCTGCAGATTCTGTAATGCGATGGACTACATCGCCTGTTAAACTACATCAATCAAGATGTCCATAATGAAAATTTGTATTTTGGGATTTCATGACCAGCATTTTTCCATAATATCTGATCTCTAGTTCATTTTCATTACCAACAATAAGTAGCAAACAGACAAAACTGTTGAAATTGACAAAGCAGCAGATTCTGTAATGCGATGGACTACATCGCCTGTTAAACTACATCAGTCAAGATGTCCGTAATGAAAATTTGTATTTTGGGATTTCTAGCTACAAAAGGTAGACCTAAATAAAGTGCTTTAGACTACGCCAACGCACTACCAAACTTAAATGCGAAATATTACACTTGTAATCAGCGGGATGGAAAGTCGTGAGGTAGCTAGTTCCGTACATTACATTATTGAGAAAAAGAATAGAAATCTAAATATCGACAATATAAAGAAGACATGGCAGTGGTGGGATTTGAACCCACGCCTCCAAAGAGACTGGAGCCTTAATCCAGCGCCTTAGACCGCTCGGCCACACTACCTGCTCTGCAGAAGCGGAATTGCTCCTGACCAGCATTTTCCCATTAAATCTCATCTCAAATTAGTACATTTTCATTACCAACAATAAGTAGCAAGCAGACAAAACTGTTGAAATTGACAAAGCTGCAGATTCTGTAATGCGATGGACTACATCGCCTGTTAAACTACATCAATCAAGATGTCCATAATGAAAATTTGTATTTTGGGATTTCCCGACCAGCATTTTTCCATAATATCTGATCTCTAGTACATTTTCATTACCAACAATAAGTAGCAAACAGACAAAACTGTTGAAATTGACAAAACTGCAGATTCTGTATTGCGATGGACTACATCGCCTGTTAAACTACATCAATCAAGATGTCCATAATGAAAGTTAATATTTTGGGATTTCTAGCTACAAAAGGTAGGCCTAAATAAACTGCTTTAGACGACGCCAACGCACTACCAAACTTAAATGCGACATATTACACTTGTAATTTGCGGGATGGAAAGTTGTGAGGTAACTAGTTCCGTACATTACATTATTGAGAAAAAGAATAGAAATCTAAATATAAAGAAGACATGGCAGTGGTGGGATTTGAACCCACGCCTCCAAAGAGACTGGAGCCTTAATCCAGCGCCTTAGACCGCTCGGCCACACTACCTGCTCTGCAATAGCGGAATTGCTCCTGACCAGCATTTTCCCATTAAATCTCATCTCAAATTAGTACATTTTCATTACCAACAATAAGTAGCAAGCAGACAAAACTGTTGAAATTGACAAAGCTGCAGATTCTGTAATGCGATGGACTACATCGCCTGTTAAACTACATCAATCAAGATGTCCATAATGAAAATTTGTATTTTGGGATTTCCCGACCAGCATTTTTCCATAATATCTGATCTCTAGTACATTTTCATTACCAACAATAAGTAGCAAACAGACAAAACTGTTGAAATTGACAAAGCTGCAGATTCTGTATTGCGATGGACTACATCGCCTGTTAAACTACATCAATCAAGATGTCCATAATGAAAGTTAATATTTTGGGATTTCTAGCTACAAAAGGTAGGCCTAAATAAACTGCTTTAGACGACGCCAACGCACTACCAAACTTAAATGCGACATATTACACTTGTAATTTGCGGGATGGAAAGTTGTGAGGTAACTAGTTCCGTACATTACATTATTGAGAGAAAGAATAGAAATATAAATTTTTACCATATAAAGGAGTCATGGCAGTGGTTGGATTTGAACCCACGCCTCCGAAGAGACTGGAGCCTAAATCCAGCGCCTTAGACCGCTCGGCCAAACTACCTGCTCTGCAATAGAAGAATTGCTCCTGACCAGCATTTTCATTACCAACAATAAGTAGCAAACAGACAACACTGTTGAAATTGACAAAGCTGCAGATTCTGTAATACAATTGACTACATCGCCTGTTAAACTACATCAGTCAAGATGTCCGTAATGAAAATTTGTATTTTGGGATTTGTTGTGGAAAATATAGATTTAGGATTTAGGAGTTCAGAAATAGTGAGGTTAAACGTATATTCGTATGCGATATACGTATGGATATCATTAAGAGGGCCCAAAAGTTAAGAACGGGAAACACGAGACCCTGAGAATCTAGTGTTTTACTTAGGAGAAACTGGAATGTTATCTTTACGCTGGTGGAGGGGCCCAATGCTAGAAACAGATGTCTTGATTACCTGTTTGTGATGGACTGTCAAAAGGAAATGCCCGAGTCTTTGTTCACCGCACTAGGAAACTGACGAGTTTGTCAAACAGCGCTGGGCTGATTGATTGAGACAAGACAAAACCTATTCGCGATAGGTACTAGGTGGTTGCGTTCATTAATTACAGATTCTGTTGGACAGATCGTTCTCTTTTCTTGATCTGAGAGATTTAAATCCTATTTTTATAGGCACCACCAGGTGGTAGTAATTAATTTACGCTGCGCTTAGTTACAGATCTTGTTGGACAAGATCATTTCTTTTTACCAAAATTTATTTTTAAGATTTTAATTTTCCTTAACCATGGGAAAGTCTTATGGTAAATCCAATGCGGTTGCTCGCCCAAAGGAGGGTCCCGCAAAAATAATGATTGATAAATATGATGATTGGACCTGCAACCAATTAGATTTATGGTCAAAATTAGGATTTCCAGATAATGGGAGTTTCAGCCCTCGCCAAATAAGCGAGTTACAGAGCAAACTACAGGATTATGAGGAAGGTAAAATAAAAAAAATGCAATCAGGTAAACGCAAAGTAGATTGGAAGGCGTTTAGTATATGGAAAGAGGAGACGTCGCTTAGAGAGAGGCAGAAGAACAAAGCGACTACTAATCAGTGTGTCTTAGCATCTGTTACCAGGCTTGACGACGATCTGGATGCTCTGTCCTGTCGTCCCCCGCCCTACCATCTCGCGCGGGCTGCTCTGGAGGAAGCGAGTGCTGCCCTGGAGGAAGACATGCCGAGACCGTCTTCCCCAGTTTCGAGCGGGACAAGAAGTTCGAAACGAAAGACACTGCTAGAGGGGTTACCGGCCAAACAGCTTCCGATGGTGGAAGTTGCTAACCCAATGGCTGGAGGTGAATACGATAATCCAGCTACCATCCTTGTGTACCGCCCATGGTCACCGGCAGATCTGAGAGACGTGGCCGCTTCCCTACCAGACCCAGAGCAAGACGGTGGTGAAGAATTCACCAGAGTTTTCCGCCAGATAATTGACCAGTACAAGCCAAACATGGCTGAGATCGAGATGCTAATGATGCGAAATTTACTGCTTCGGTGGGGCCGTGTAAAAGGCGACTGGCCAGCTGACATGCCTCCCAGAACCTACGACAGCCGGGGAGATTCGGTTTATCAAGAGGCAGTCGCGAAATTGTGTGAACGAGTGATTGCACATTTTCCAAGGAAGATGCGTTGGGAGAAGATTTCAGACTGTAAACAGAAGAAAGATGAAAGTGTTGCAGACTTCAGAAATCGTCTTGAACGAGAGTTTGAGCTGCACAGCGGGATGGGGAGAAGACCGGACGGGGACGGAGACTCAGCCTGGGAACAACAGTGTAAGATGAGACTCGTCGCGGGCCTCCTCCCAGAGATCGAACGTCATGTCCGGACACACTGTGTCTCACTGGACGATGGAAGAATGGCTACTGTCTGGCCACACATAAAGCACGCCGAAAGAGTCTATCGAGGCCAGGAACACGGGAAGTTGGAAGAAAAGTTAAAGAGAGACAATAAGCTGCAGATGGCCCAGATGAACTACTTTGGGAGCGGTGAAAGGAGGGGGCGTGGAGTGAGACGCGGCACGGGCCGGGGCCAATCTCGGGACGAGGTAACTCCTACCAACCCCTAACGGCAATGCTTGCTTACGTTGTGGCTCAATGGACCATTGGGTACGGGCTTGCCCCGAACCGGACTTGAGAAATAATTCAAATGGACAAAAGGACAATTCACGCGGTGAAGCCGGTAATCGCAATGGATTTTCGGTCAACAATCCCAGAGGCACTCGCGTTGATGCGGCTGCGCGAGATGGAGGATGGTGACGCCAGGACGAAGCGACCGATCCAGAGCCTTTAACGACAAAACTGGGTGAGATCAATCCATTACACGATCCGTCATACTCAGATAGAATGCAACAGCTTAACCTACAGGCTTTTAGGGCAGATGATGATTACCATATACAACCTGAAATGTTTTTGATTGTTAATGGCAAAAGAGTGAAATTTCTGGTAGATTCGGGGGCAGGGTATTCAGTTCTAAGAGCTCAGGACTGGAACCCTTCACCGAAACTTAGCGGTAGAACTTTGCCGACCGTAGGAGCTGGTGGTGTCTGTACTACAGAGCGATTTACCACCCTCTCTCGGTTGTAGACGAAGCGGGTCAGCATCACCCAAAACATTCATTTTTATTGTCTCAATGTTGCCCTGTTAACCTGTTGGCTAGAGATTTAATGACACAGTTGGGCATTACGTTAGAATGTTCAGATAAAGGCATAAAGATCATTCACAATACTGTACAAGCGGTTCAGCATAGTGTACAACCCCTGAACTATTGTTATTCATGGGATTTAGACAACACTGGCTCTAGGGCGATTTCTGATAACCTTGTTGCTATGGCTTCGGACAGAATGGGAGATTCTGTGCAGATGAGTGACGCTAACGACTTGCGTTGTATTGCCAGTGTTTTTGAATGCCGTAATGATGAGTTTGAAACAGGGTGGTGTAGAGGTCGGGACAGTCAGGCAGACTTCTTAACGGGAGATTATCTCTATTGGAGTGATACTGGGTTATGTGCGTGGTCAGTGAGGGGCACAAAGGAGGTGTCACGTTTCTTTCAAGTACATGGATCAGTTCCACATGTTTCGCTTGTTGAACACCCGTTTAGCTGCACACGGGACATTGTAGGTCCCTGGGTTAAGAAGTGTAGCGAGGTTTCTGATTGGGTTCCAACCCAGATGGAGGGTGTTGATTGGTCTGAGGAGGCACAGGCTAAAAGGGAACGTTTCGGGTGTACTGTGATAGGACGTAGAGAAGTACATTTAGTTCCGCCTGCCGATGAGTTGTTTCATGTTTGTGCGATTCAGATAGCGGTAACAGACCCAAGGCTAGCGGAGGTTCCTTCTTCTCTATGGTCACAACATAAATACGATGTTGGGTTAATGCAGAACGCGCAGCCACTCGTAGTTACGCCCAGGGGACCTCATAGACCTTGTCAGGCACAATACCCATTAAAACCAGAAGCAATCCAGGGCATTACTCCTGTTTTTGAGGCATTGTTAGACAAAGGGATCATTGTATCTTGCCCAAACAGCCCATGTCGTACTCCGATTTTTCCGGTTAAAAAAGCCAAGGTTCCCGGTCAGGCTACAGCATGGCGATTTGTTCAGGATCTGAAAAAGGTTAATGATGCAGTGTTTGCTCGTGCACCGATTGTTACTGATCCATACACAATAATGTCCCAAGTTCCGAGTGGGAGCAAATATTTTTCTGTTATTGATTTGGCAAATGCTTTTTCAGTGTACCAGTACACATAGATTCTCAGTTTTGGCTTGCTTTTGAATTTTCTGGTCAGATGTACACATGGACACGTTTACCACAAGGCTACTGTGAATCTCCTGCCGTGTTTGCTGCGGCTCTTAGGGATAATTTGGACAAATTCACATTCAGTCATGGTAGTACGCTTGTCCAATACGTTGATGATTTGTTGATCTGCTCCCTGATGAGGCGTCTTGTGAGAAAGACACTGTCCTGTTGCTACAATACCTAGCATCACAGGGCCACAAGGCCAGCCTTAACAAACTTCAATTTGTGCAAAGTGAAGTTGTCTTTTTAGGACACATGATCACCCCTGAGGGTAAAAGTCTGAGTGTAGACAGGATCAAAGCTATTACTATCATGCCTAAACCTCTGACCAAGAAGCAGATGTTGTCATTTTTGGGGATGACTGGCTTCTGTAGACAATGGGTTCCTGAGTACGCCTTGTTAGTCCAACCTTTACAGAGCATGGTTTATGATCAGAAGTTAGCCTCCCACGATAGGGAGGTGTGGACTGTTGAGGGGAGAACTCATTTACACAGCTCAAACAGTGTTTAGCTTCCTCCCCGACCTTAGGTCTTCCTGATCCCACTAAACCTTTTGTTCAGGCAGTATGTGAGAAGAACGGGTACATGTCCTCTGTGTTGATGCAGAAACATGGGGACAAGTTACGCCCCATTGCTTATTTTTCAGCCAAGCTAGATGCGGTTGCACAGGGGCTACCTCATTGCTTGAAAGCTGTGGCTGCCGCAGCAGAGGCTGTGTTACGGTCGCAGGCCTTAGTCTGCTACCAACCTCTTGAGCTACGGGTTCCTCACTCTGTGTCTTCCATCCTGTTGGAACACAAGACAAGTCACCTCTCTGGTGCGAGGTTTTTGAATTACCACAATGTGTTGTTGTCACTACCACATGTTTCGATTGTCCGTAGCCCCATTTTGAATCCTTCAACATTTCTGCCTACTGAGGAGGATGGGGAACCTCATGATTGTTTGACTGTCATTAATCAACAATGTACCCCACGTACTGATTTATCTGATGAGCCATTGCCAGACAGTGATTTGATTTTTTATGTTGATGGCTCAGCCAGCAAATCACCTTCTTCCTCATGTAATAATGTGGGATATGCCATTGTCACTGATCATGCTGTAATTGAGGGGTTTAGACTTCCTCACCACCTCTCTGCCCAGGCTGCAGAGTTGTTCGCTCTTACCCGTGCATGCATTTTGAGCGAAGGGAAAACTGTTACCATTTACACTGACAGCAGGTATGCGTTTGGGGTCGTCCATGATTTTGGCACACTGTGGAAAATGCGGGGTTTTATCACCTCCTCAGGCACCAAAATTCAACATGGGCAGCTGATTCATAATCTGTTGGATGCTGTTTTGTTGCCTAAACAAGTTGCTATATGCAAATGTGAAGCGCACACGCATGGCAAGGACGTGGTCTCCCTTGGAAACCACAGAGCAGATCAGGCTGCAAAAGCGGCTGCTCAGGCACATCTGGACACGGCTCTACAGATGGCTGTTTTAACCCCAACCGTCTCCCTCTCTGACCTTGTGCAGGCCCAGGCTAATGCTTCTCCTCAGGAGAAGGCGACTTGGCGGAAGGCAGGGGCTGTCTGTGTGAATAAGGTTTGGACAGGACCAAACGGTAATCCATGTTTACCAAAATGTTTGTTTCATTTCTATGCTGTGTTGTCACATGGTAAAGATCATGTGTCAAAAGGAGGGATGGTAGATATGATAAACAGATTTTGGTACACACAGGGCTTCACGGCTTATGCTCAGAAATTCTGTTCTAAGTGTCTAGTGTGCCTCAGGTTCAATGTGGGACGGGGACAGGCGGTCCCCCAGTCAAGTCATCCACCCCCTGATGGCCCATTCGATCATGTAATGATGGATTTCATTGAATTGAATCCCTGTGAGGGTAAGAAGTACTGTGTTGTATTTGTGGACATGTTTTCCAAATGGGTCGAAGCTTTCCCGTCTGGGAAGGCTGATGCATCAACAGTGGCTAAGGCTCTACTGACTGAAATCATTCCCAGATGGGGAATTCCAAAGAAACTGTCAAGTGACAATGGATCACATTTCGTGAACGAGGCTATTCAGAAGATGTCTGAGTACCTCGGAGTGGACTTAAGAACACACTGTGCCTACAGGCCCCAGAGTGGGGGTGCAGTGGAGAGAGAGAATGGGACAATTAAGATGAAGTTGTCAAAGTTGTGTGAGGAAACAGGTTTGAACTGGGTGCGGGCACTTCCTCTGGTCCTTACATCAATAAGAGGCAGACCCAGGAAGAAGACAGGCTTGTCTCCCCACGAGGTCATCACAGGAAGACCAATGAGCACAGGCCTAGGAGCCCCAACCCACTCAGACCTCATGACGGAACATGTAAATGACACTATGCTAACATACTGTACCAATCTGTCAAAGGTCCTGACGGAAATCCACCGGAGTGTGAAAGCAGCGTTACCAGTGCCCATTGAAGGTCCTCTTCACGACATCCAGCCTGGAGACTGGGTAGTGATCAAGGACTGCAAAAGAAAGCACTGGAGCAAACCTCGGTGGCTGGGACCGTTCCAAGTGCAACTGGTCACACACTCTGCAGTGAAGGTAGCTGAGCGAGGTACTTGGGTCCACGCAACACACTGCAAAAAGGCTCCACCTCTGGAGAATACAGGCAAGGAATAAGTATCCTCATTTCGGTTTGAACGGGTCACGTGCTAGCAACCTCTGACCCCTAACACAGTCAGCGGTAACCAGAGAAACCAACACAGCCTGCATACCATGGAACCAGCGAGACGACCATGGGACCCCTACAGGAGGATTGGGGGAATGAGATGCAACATCGCATTACATCTTGCTTTTACTCTCATTGTTGTAATTGTACTATGGTTCTCTGACTTACAACATAACAAACCAAATGTAAATTTGAATAAGACAGGTATTGAGAAAGGCGTGAACGCCCGATCTCAGGGGCTGTTACAAAAACAGATAACATGTAATGTAAGCAACTGCCAACCCAATGATGAATGGTTCATTGTGACTGACCCTAAAATTACAGTGGGTATGTTGACCTGGACTAATGTTTCTTCACTTATAAACGGTACTGAATGTGTTTGCAATAATGACTCAATGATCTGTCATGTGAATGTTTCTGATGATCTTGATTTAAACAAAGATTATTGGTGTTTCAACAGTAACAACAGTGAATTCCACACTCCTTGTAGACCGCCAGATCATCCAAAAGGTAGACCTGCTAGGGAATGCCCACCGACTGAGAAACGGAGGAGGAGAGGGCTGATAGAACCTGAGAACATCGCCCTTAGGATGATGGTTGACTATGCATCACATGTTAACATGAGTAACTGTTGGATCTGCCAACATATACCAACCTCATCGCGCTCTCCTATGTTAACTTCAGTTCCCTTCTCTAAAGCAGATTGGGAAGAATATGGCTGGTCGCCAACACCCACTGAAAAAGATGAGGACTGTTTTACCAACCCCACGACTGTTTTCACAGATGAGGGGCAGGGAGAAGACAGGCAGGAAGTATTATGGCACATAATAAAGACATTTGATCAGAGCTTTAAGGACCCTAGTATCAGTAGCACTGTTCTGTTTAGATTGAGATATGACCGGAAGGTCCATCGTTTTTGGGAAGAGCTGGACATACAGATGACTCTGGTTCAAACGAATTGTTCGTATGGAACGACAGGTAGAGTAGTGCCCCTAACACCACTTTGTAAACCTATACCGTTTACACCCACTGTTATTGTGTATGCACGAGCTGAATGGCGACCGCAATTCCGTATGATACATATTCTCTCTCTAAGTCATGAAACGATCGATTGCCCAGCATCAAAAAGTCACCGTTTGCGTAACTGCACTCAATATTGGCCAACAATTCCAACCTATGGGCTAAGGAATGTGTCCCTGTGTATTACCAATAGGGTGGAAAAGGCCAAGTTACAGTTGGGGACAAGTGATTGTTCTGAAGTAAGTTTCGCCAACTTCACGGCCTTTGGCGACCTTCCAGAGCATGTGTATCTTGTCTGCGGGGATAATGCATATAGTTGCATTCCACCTAATGCGGAAGGAACATGCTATATGGCATACCTGGTACCGTTAATACGAAGGGTAAACCAGACTGAAATGGGGAAACTGTACCAGTATCCACATCGCGCTAGGCGAACTCTGACCCTATCACAGCGTATATTCAGTGTGCTATTTCCAGGCTATGGAGTGTATTCTTCACAGCAGGAAATAACAGCTCTGTCCTCAGTACTAGAGAAACACATGAACACTACAGCTAAAGCCATTGTGGCATTAGGTAATGAGTTAGATGAGACCCGTGCAGTCGCCTTACAGAACCGATTGGCCCTAGATATGATCTTGGCATCTCAAGGAGGAGTGTGTAAAATTGTGAAATCCGAATGTTGTACTTTCATTTCTGATGCATCACAGGAAGTCCTTGATTTGGTAAAAGAAACGAAAACGGGAGTGAAAGAGCTCCATGAGGTTCATGGATGGGACCCAATTGATGGTTTGAGTTCTGTATTAGGACCATTAGGATGGTCAATTTTTAGAATATTAGCGTATGTATTAGCCTTTGTTACATTTCTGATTGTTGGTTTTATGTTAATCTCATGTTTGATAAAGATGTGTGCTTCCAGAGTGACTGCTCAGGTCCTTGTTCAAGTTCCTGATGCCAGGGTGACAAACTGGATGAATGAGCTTCCAGGAAATCCATTCTATTGAGTGTTATTAAAAATCATAGCATGCTTATTTGATAATAAAGAACTGTACCTTTTTTTTTCTCACCTCACTATTCTAAACTTAGGGTGGATTGTTGTGGAAAATATAGATTTAGGATTTAGGAGTTCAGAAATAGTGAGGTTAAACGTATATTCGTATGCGATATACGTATGGATATCATTAAGAGGGCCCAAAAGTTAAGAACGGGAAACACGAGACCCTGAGAATCTAGTGTTTTACTTAAGAGAAACTGGAATGTTATCTTTACGCTGGTGGAGGGGCCCAATGCTAGAAACAGATGTCTTGATTACCTGTTTGTGATGGACTGTCAAAAGGAAATGCCCGAGTCTTTGTTCACCGCATCTGTGTTTCATCATGGATGCGGATCTATCAGGCTCCCTTTGCTTGAGGGCAGTGACCTCGGATTCTTATGTCAAGCCTATAGGTCATTTACAATTTATCCTATAGGTTTGATGGGATCTTCTAGAAGGCCTCGTCTGTTTCTCATTATTAATGCTCATGTTCGTGTGGAAGCGTATGCGTAAACCAACCCATATAAATATGACCCTGTTTTTCTCTTTAGTTAGGAATATTTGCCTGTCACTGCATAAGTTGCCGTCTGTGTATGTGTAAAGGTTTTTCCTCATCTATCAATTAAACTGTTAGAGTTAACTTGAGAGATACTCTTGTCTGTTCTTATTTCGAGTCTGGTTTCAGTGTGTATTTGCTTAATGTTATTTTAGAGATAAAGGTATAGTAAAATTAATTACGTGGTATTAGAAATAATTCCATAACAGATTTCTAGCTACAAAAGGTAGACCTAAATAAAGTGCTTTAGACTACACCAACGCACTACCAAACTTAAATGCGAAATATTACACTTGTAATTTGCGGGATGGAAAGTTGTGAGGTAGCTAGTTCCGTACATTACATTATTGAGAGAAAGAATAGAAATATAAATTTTTACAATATAAAGGAGTCATGGCAGAGGTGGGATTTGAACCCACGCCTCCGAAGAGACTGGAGCCTAAATCCAGCGCCTTAGACCGCTCGGCCACACTACCTGCTCTGCAATAGAGGAATTGCTCCTGACCAGAATTTTCCCATTAAATCTCATCTCAAATTAGTACATTTTCATTACCAACAATAAGTAGCAAGCAGACAAAACTGTTGAAATTGACAAAGCTGCAGATTCTGTAATGCGATGGACTACATTGCCTGTTAAACTACATCAATCAAGATGTCCATAATGAAAATTTGTATTTTGGGATTTCATGACCAGCATTTTTCCATAATATCTGATCTCTAGTTCATTTTCATTACCAACAATAAGTAGCAAACAGACAAAACTGTTGAAATTGACAAAGCAGCAGATTCTGTAATGCGATGGACTACATCGCCTGTTAAACTACATCAGTCAAGATGTCGATAACGAAAATTTGTATTTTGGGATTTCTATCTACAAAAGGTAGACCTAAATAAAGTGCTTTAGACTACGCCAACGCACTACCAAACTTAAATGCGAAATATTACACTTGTAATTTGCGGGATGGAAAGTTGTGAGGTAGATAGTTCCGTACATAACATTATTGAGAATAAGAATAGAAATCTAAATATCGACAATATAAAGAAGACATGGCAGTGGTGGGATTTGAACCCACGCCTCCAAAGAGACTGGAGCCTTAATCCAGCGCCTTAGACCGCTCGGCCACACTACCTGCTCTGCAATAGCGGAATTGCTCCTGACCAGCATTTTCCCATTAAATCTCATCTCAAATTAGTACATTTTCATTACCAACAATAAGTAGCAAGCAGACAAAACTGTTGAAATTGACAAAGCTGCAGATTCTGTAATGCGATGGACTACATCGCCTGTTAAACTACATCAGTCAAGATGTCCGTAATGAAAATTTGTATTTTGGGATTTCTAGCTACAAAAGGTAGACCTAAATAAAGTGCTTTAGACTACGCCAACGCACTACCAAACTTAAATGCGAAATATTACACTTGTAATTTGCGGGATGGAAAGTTGTGAGGTAGCTAGTTCCGTACATTACATTATTGAGAGAAAGAATAGAAATATAAATTTTTACCATATAAAGGAGTCATGGCAGTGGTGGGATTTGAACCCACGCCTCCGAAGAGACTGGAGCCTAAATCCAGCGCCTTAGACCGCTCGGCCACACTACCTGCTCTGCAATAGCGGAATTGCTCCTGACCAGCATTTTCCCATTAAATCTCATCTCAAATTAGTACATTTTCATTACCAACAATAAGTAGCAAGCAGACAAAACTGTTGAAATTGACAAAGCTGCAGATTCTGTAATGCGATGGACTACATCGCCTGTTAAACTACATCAATCAAGATGTCCATAATGAAAATTTGTATTTTGGGATTTCCCGACCAGCATTTTTCCATAATATCTGATCTCTAGTACATTTTCATTACCAACAATAAGTAGCAAACAGACAAAACTGTTGAAATTGACAAAGCTGCAGATTCTGTAATGCGATGGACTACATCGCCTGTTAAACTACATCAGTCAAGATGTCCGTAATGAAAATTTGTATTTTGGGATATCTAGCTACAAAAGGTAGACCTACATAAAGTGCTTTAGACTACGCCAACGCACTACCAAACTTAAATGCGAAATATTACACTTGTAATCAGCGGGATGGAAAGTCGTGAGGTAGATAGTTCCGTACATAACATTATTGAGAATAAGAATAGAAATCTAAATATCGACAATATAAAGAAGACATGGCAGTGGTGGGATTTAACCCACGCCTCCAAAGAGACTGGAGCCTTAATCCAGCGCCTTAGACCGCTCGGCCACACTACCTGCTCTACAATAGCGGAATTGCTCCTGACCAGCATTTTCCCATTAAATCTCATCTCAAATTAGTACATTTTCATTACCAACAATAAGTAGCAAGCAGACAAAACTGTTGAAATTGACAAAGCTGCAGATTCTGTAATGCGATGGACTACATCGCCTGTTAAACTACATCAGTCAAGATGTCCGTAATGAAAATTTGTATTTTGGGATTTCTAGCTACAAAAGGTAGACCTAAATAAAGTGCTTTAGACTACGCCAACGCACTACCAAACTTAAATGCGAAATATTACACTTGTAATTTGCGGGATGGAAAGTTGTGAGGTAGCTAGTTCCGTACATTACATTATTGAGAGAAAGAATAGAAATATAAATTTTTACCATATAAAGGAGTCATGGCAGTGGTGGGATTTGAACCCACGCCTCCGAAGAGACTGAGCCTAAATCCAGCGCCTTAGACCGCTCGGCCACACTACC
>CM055733.1:2036774-2059832 GCA_029465975.1 Dallia pectoralis
ACTCCTTAATATGGTAAAAATTTATATTTCTATTCTTTTCTCTCAATAATGTAATGTACGGAACTAAGCTACCTCCACAGCTTTCCATCCGCAAATTACAAGTGTAATATTTCGCATTTAAGTTTGGTAGTGCGTTGGGGCGTAGTCTAAAGCACTTTATTTAGGTCTACCTTTTGTAGCTAGAAATCCCAAAATACAAATTTTCCTTTATGGACATCTTGACTGATGTAGTTTAACAGGCGATGTAGTCCATCGCATTACAGAATCTGCAGCTTTGTCAATTTCAGCAGTTTTCTCTGTTTGCTACTTATTGTTGGTAATGAAAATGCTGGTCAGAGGAGCAATTCTTCTGTGTAATGAAAATGAACTGAGATCAGATATTATGGAAAAATGCTGGTCGGAAATCCCAAGGAATACAAATTTTCATTATGGACATCTTGATTGATGTAGTTTAACAGGCGATGTAGTCCATGCAATACAGAATCTGCAGCTTTGTCAATTTCAACAGTTTTTTATATATGTGGGATTTGTGTTGGTAATGAAAATGTACTAGAGATCAGATATTATGGAAAAATGCTGGTCAGGAAATCCCAAAATACTAATTTTCATTATGAAGCATCTTGATTGATGTTGTATAACGAGGCGATGTAGTCCAGCCAGCATTGCAGAATCACAGCTTTGTCAATTTTAACAGTTTTGTCTGCTTGCTACTTATTGTTGGTAATGAAAATGTACTAATTTGAGATGAGATTTAATGGGAAAATGCTGGTCAGAACCTTAATTCCTCTATAGCAGAGCAGGTAGTGTGGCCGGGCGGTCTATGGCGCTGGATTTAGGCTCAGTAAACCGGAGGCGTGGAGTGCAAATCCACACCACTGCCATGACTCCTTTATGGTAAAAATGTATATTTCTATTCTTTTCTCTCAATAATGTAATGTACGGAACTAAGCTACCTCTGGCACTCCATCACATGAGATTACAAGTGTAATATTTCGCATTTAAGTTTGGTACTGCGTTGGCGTAGTCTAAAGCACTTTATTTAGGTCTACCTTTTGTAGCCTAGAAATCCCAAAATACAAATTTTCATTATGGACATCTTGATTGATGTAGTTTAACGACGTGTAGTCCATCGCATTACAGAATCTGCAGCTTTGTCAATTTCAACAGTTTTGTCTGTTGCTACTTATTGTTGGTAATGAAAATGTACTAGAGATCAGATATTATGGAAAAATGCTGGTCGGGAAATCCCAAAATACAAATTTTCATTATGGACATCTTGATTGATGTAGTTTAACAGGCAGTCTAAGTCCTGTAATACAGAATCTGCAGCTTTGTCAATTTGCCAGTTTTGTCTGTTTGCTACTTATTGTTGGTAATGAAAATGTACTAGGAGATCTAGATATTATGGAAAAATTCTGGTCGGGAAATCCCAAAATACTAATTTTCATTATGGACATCTTGATTTAATGTGTATAACAGGCGATGTAGTCCATCGCATTGCAGAATCTGCAGCTTTGTCAATTTTAACAGTTTTGTCTGCTTGTTACTTATTGCTGGTAATGAAAATGTACTAATTTGAGATGAAGATTTAATGGGAAAATGCTGGTCAGGAGCAATTCCGCCAGCCGTGGCTGGGGTCCACCACTGCCATGACCTCCTTATATGGTAAAATTTTATATTTATTCTTTCTCTCAATAATGTACGGAACTGTTGGCCTCACAATCCTTTCATCCTCACATAAGGTATTTCATTTGCTTGGTAGTGCGCGTATTCGCTGAGTTTGTGTCTGATTTCAGGCTAGAAATCTCAAAATACAATTCTTCATTAATGACACCTTGACTGATGTAGCTTGTCAGGCGATGCAGTCCATCGCACACCCGGTAGCTTCTGTCACTCGGCCCACTTTGTGTCTGCTTGTTACTCATTGCTGGTAATGAAAATGCTGGTCAGGGAGCAATTCCTATTGAAAGCAGTAGTGGCCGCATTTGCCTAATCTGCTGAGGCGTGGGTTCAAATCCTCCACTGCCATGACCTAGTATGGTAAAATTTTATATTTATTCTTCAATAATACACGTATCAACCTCACGATTTCCTTCATCCCGGCTGATACAAGGGAATACTTATTTGCGCTTCTCAGGTGCTGGCGTATCTGCTATGTCTGGCTTTTTTGTATGTGAAATCCCAAAATACAAATTTTTCATTACGACATCTTGACTGATGTAGTTAACAGGAAGATACAGTCCATCTACAGCAGATCTGTAGCTTCCTCAACAGTTTGTCTGCTGTGTTACTTATTGCCGGGTAATGAAATGACTACTTGAGATGAGAATGGGAAAATGCTGGTCAGAGCTGTCTCCACAGCTGTAGCAGCAGGTGGCTCACGCGTTGGATTAAGGCTCCGTCTCTTGGAGGCGTGTTAAACCACCACGCCATGCCCTATAATGTCGATATTTGTATTCCTTCTATTCATATTCTCAATAATGTTATGTATTGAATCCATCCCACTGACATAGTACATTTCGCATTTGTTTGGTAGTGCGCTGGCGTAGTCTGCAAGCATCTTATGTAGTTCATCTTGTGTTAGATATCCAAAATGCGCTGCCTCATTATGACATCTTTTGACTGATGTAGTTTGAACAGGCGATGAGTCTCATCGCACAGCACCTGCAGCCTGCCTCGCTCTGCTGCCATACTGCTGGTAATGAAAAATACTAGAGATCGTATATTATGGAAATGAGCTGTCGGGGAGGCCCTGTGTGTCACAAATTTTCATTGGTGGACACCTTGACTGATGGCTGGTCAGGCGATGCAGTCCATCGCACAGCAGAATCTGCAGCTTGTCACTCAACAGCTCGTATTGCTTGGTAATGAAAATGTGGAGCCTACTCTGAGCATTTAGATTTGTGTCAGGAGGCCCCTCGCCAGGCTGCAGAGGCTCCAGCGTTAAGGCAGCGCTGGATTTAGCCTGTCTCTTCTCGGGCGTGTTCAGCTTCCTTTAGGTGTACCCCATACTCTATTCTTCTCTCAATACACCACAATCTCCTCGCAGTCATGTAATATTTCTCGCATTTGCGTGCTGGCGCATTCAAAGCACTTTATTTGTGTCTGTCTTTTGTAGCTAGAAATCCAAAATACAAATCCCATACGGACACCTGACTGACGTAGTTTAACAGGCTTACAGTCCATCGCACAGAATTCGCAGCTTTTCTGTCAATTTCACAAAGTTTGTCTGTTTATTGCTGGTAATGAAAATGTAATAGAGATCAGATATTATGGACATCTGATTGATGTAGTTTAACAGGCTATGCAGTCCACGAGACAAGGTGAATCTCCGCAGCTTTGTCACTCAACAGAAGTTTTAAATTCACTACTTACTGTTGGTAATGAAAATGCACTAATTCTGAGATGAGATTTAATGGGAAAATGCTGGTCAGGAAAGGCCTTCTATTGCAGCAGGTGGTCGCCGGGCGCCTGAAGGCGCTGATTAAGGTCTGTCTTCGGGAGGTTCAAACATCAGCCATGACCTTTATATGGTAAAATTTTATATTTCATCTTCTCTCGGTCAATGTAATGTGTTTTGTACCTCACCCACTTTTCATCCTCGCGGATACATTTCGCATTTGGGTGCTTCAGGTGGATAGCTACTTAGGAAATCAGCTACTTATTTAGTCTGCTTTTTGTAAATAGAAATCCCCAAAATACAACATTACGACACGGGCTTCTAACATGTTTACAGTCCATCGCATTACACCTGCAGCTTTACTGTCAGCTTGTCTGCTTGTTACTATTGGTAATGAAAATGTACTCAATTTGAGATGAATGGGAAAATGCTGGTCAGGGCACTCACAGGCAATAGGTTTGAATGCTTCGTCTGTTTGGTGCTTGGCCCACCACGTGCCATGTCTCTTTATATTGTCGATGTTTAGATTATTCTTTTCTCGGGTCATCAATGTACTGATTTAGCTGGTCTGGTTTAATTTTCATCCTCGCTGATTAGGCAATATTTCGCATTTAAGTTTCTATGTGCTGGCGTAGTCTAAGCACTTTATTTAGGTTCTTTGTAGCTAGAAATCCTGAAAATACAAATTTTCATTACGACATCTACGATGTAGTTTAACAGGCTATGTACGCACACCCGTAGCTTGTCAATTTCGTCAGTTTTTGTCTGTTTGCATATTGCTGGTAATGAAATACTAGAGATCAGATATTATGGAAAAATGCCCGGTCGGGAAATCCCGCTGGCCATTGGTGGACATCTTGCTGATGTAGCGGTCAGGCAGTCCATCGCACCCGGGCTTGTCTGGGAGCCTCAACAGTTTTGCTCCGCTTGCTACTTATTGGTAATGAAAATGCACTATACTTGAGATGAGATTAATGAAAATGCTATCACAGTTGCAGAGTGGTGGCAGGCTGGCGGGGCGCGCGGATTGGCACCCAGTCTCTGAGGCGCGTAACACTGCCATGCCTCTTTACTGTCGATATTTCAGATTTCTTATTCTTTTCTTTTCAATATATCAATGTACGGAACTACTCCGTCAACCTTCATCCTCGCTGACATAAAGTGCAATATTTCTCTATTGCGTTTGCAGCTGGGCGTAGTCTAAAGCACTTATTTGTGTCTACCTTTTTGTACAGAAACCAAAATACAAATCATTACGACACCTTTTGACTGATGTGGTTTAACAGGCTTATAGTCCATCGCATTGAGAGAATTCGGTGAAGTTTTAAAACACTTCAACAGTTTTGCTTGTTGGTAATGAAAATGTGTATCGATATAATGGTGGTACAATGGGAACATAAGCATTATGGACATCTTGGATTGATGTAGTTAGAGGCTTGATGTGCAGTCCATCGCACAGCAATCTGCAGCTACTGGGCCTGTTTTTTTACCTGCTTGTTACTTATTGCTGGTACGAAATGTGGCTGGGTTTGAGATGAGATTTACCGAAAATGCTGGTCAGGACTCGGCTTATTGCAGAGAGGCTGGAAATTAGCTGGGCGCTGGATTATGTCTGTCTTCTGAGGCAGCGCAGCCATGTCTTCTTTGAGGACACGATATTTAGATTTCCTATTCTTTCAATAATGTAATGTGCTCTGAACTACACTCACGATCCCCGCTGGACATGTAGTACATTTCTCGCATTTAAGTTTGGTAGTTATTCAACTTATTTAGGTCTACCTTACAGAAATCTCAAAAGGGGGCCCATTACCAGCTTAGGACGCCAGGTTACCATTGCTGGTAATGAAAATGGCTGAAGTCAGAGGCAATCTCCTCTATTGCAGAGCACGAGCGGGGTGAACAAGGCTGCTGGATTAATGCATTAGAGATCAGATATTATGGAAAAATGCCGGTCGTCCAAACAAGCAAACACATGGATCTGACGATTACAGGCGATGCAGTCCATCGCACACAGAATCTCTAGCTTTCTGTCACCTCAACAGTTTGTACCAGCTGTTGGCTTGTTGCTGGTAATGAAAATGTACTACTTGAGACATTTAATACCAGGAGCAATCTCCGCAGGTAGTGTGGCCGGCCTGCGCTGGCCCAGTCTTGGAGGCGTGGGTCTGTCCACCACTGCCATGTCTTCTTATATTTGCATTTATTTTTCAATAATGGGACAAAATGAACTCATATTCTTCATCCTCGCCATTACAGTGTATTATTTCGCATTTAAGTTGCAGTGGCGTTGGCGCAGTCTAAGCACTTTATTTGTGTCTGGCTCTTTGTGTTCTTCATTACATGACATCTTGACACTGATGAGTTTAACAGTGCTTATGCAGTCCAGACACTGCAGCTTTGTCACTTCAACAGTTTTGTCTGTTTGTTACTCATTGCTGGTAATGAAAATACTAGAGATCAGATATTATGGAAATGTTGGTCAAAATGTTTTCAAATTTTCATTATGGGACATCTTGATTGATCAGCCAACAGGCATGCAGTCCATCGGCACAGCAGAATCTGCAGCTTCTGCTCTTGTCTGCCTGTTGGCTTCATTGTTGGTAATGTGCACTACTTGGAGATTTATTTAATGGGAAAGTTGGTCAGAGTAAATCTCCGCTTACAGAGAGCAGGGAGGGCCGAGCGGGCAGTTGGCGCTGGGATTATGCTCCAGTTCATGCATAGTCTCACATGTGTTCTTTATATATTGTCGATATTTAGATTTTCTCTATTCTTTTTCGTCATCAATGTACGAACTAGCTAATTACCTACTTTTCATCCTCGCTGATTACAAATATTTCGCATTTAAGTTTAGTAGTGCGCTGGCGCAGTCTGGGCTTATTTGTGTCTGCCTTGTAGCTAGAGTCTCAAAATACAAATTTCATTACGACACATCTGGACTGATGAATGGTCATGAACCACACAGCAGAATCGCAGCTTCTAATGCTTGTTCGGTTGTTACTTATTGCCACGAAAATGTACTAGAGATCAGATATTATGGAAAATGCTGGCTCTAAAATACAAATTTTCATTATGGGATATCTTGGATTGATGTAGTTTAACATTTATGTGTCCACGCATTACAGAATTCGGCAGTTTTCATCAATTCGAGTCTGCTTCGTTATTTACTGCTGGTAATGAAATGGATTAATTTGTATTTAATGGGATACCCCGCTAGGTTGCATAGCAGGTGTGGCCGAGCGGGTTAGCTGATTAAGGCCTGTGTCTCTTGGAGCAGTTCAAACATCGCCATGTCTTCTTGACAGCCGATATTTGCATTTTCTATTCTTTTCTCAATAATAATGTGATTTTACCACTATTTCATCCGGCTGATACAAGTGTAATTATTTCATTTGCTTATGAGTGCTGGCGTATCTATTTTCGTGTTGGGGCCCAAAATACAAATTCATTACGACATCTTGACTGATGTAGTTTATCAAAGATGTAGTCCATCGCACTAGCTTCACTAACAGCTTTGTACTACTTATTGTTGGTAATGAAATACAGAGATCAGATATGGTCGTGGATAAATACAAATTTTTCTTTATGGACACGAGGCATGAAGTCCACGACATAGAATCTGTATTTCTGTCAAATTCTCAACAGTTTGTCTGTTTCATTGTTGGTAATGAAAATGATGCCTGGCTCTGAGATGAGATTAACAAAATGCAGTCAGAGCAATTCGCATTGCAGAGCAGGTAGGCCGAGCGGTCTGGCTGCCTCCAGCCTTGGAGGGCGAGCTTCCGCCCACACTGCAACATGTCTTCTTATATTGTCGATATTTAGATTTATTCTTTTCAATATCAATGTACGAACTGTTAATTCTCTTCCGGCGGATTACAAGTAATATTTCGCATTTGTGCTACGCAGTCTAAAGCACTTAGTCTACCTTGTAAAGCAGAGCTGTGGTCACAAATTCTTCACACGACACCTGACACTGATGTGTTTAACAGCATGTAGTCCAGAATCTGCAGCCTTGTCACTGCCTTGTTCGTTTGTGCTACTATTGCTGGTAATTTGTGTGTCACTAGAGATCACAGAAAAATGTGCTGGTCGTGGAGTCTCAGTGTCATGCCCATTATGGACATCTGGATTGAGGTTTGAACAGGCGACAGTCCACAGAGCCTGCAGCTTTGTGTCAATTTCGGTCATTTGTCTGCTTCTGTTACTTGTTGCCGGGTGGGGAGCTTGAGCTTGGAGATGACTAATGGGAAATGCCATCAGGTGCTATCTCCGCTTATTGCAGAGCAGAGGCCGAGCGGGGCCGCAGGCGCTGGATTAAGGCCTGTCTCTTGAGGCGTGCCTCATCTCACCACGCCATGTCTCTTTATAGCTGTCGATATTTCAGATTTCTATTCTTTTCACGTAATGAATGCTAATTGGTTTGCCATCCGTTACAAGTGTAATATTTCTCGCATTTGTTTGGTAAAGGCGTAGTCTAAAAGTTATTCTGTCTACTCTTGTAAAGTTGAGTCTCAAAATACAAATCTTCCATTACCAGCGCCAGACCGCTCACAATCGTTGTCTGTCTGTTGCTTATTGTTGGAAATGAAATGTTACCAGAGCAATTCCTCTATTGCAGAGCAAGTAAAATGAAGCTGGTCTAAGGCGCCGGATTACGTATTAGAGATCAGATATTATGGAAAATGGGAAACTAGTAACAGCTAAATTGAGTGGACATCTGATTGACAGTTTCTAACAGGCGCATGCAGTCCATCGCACACCCGTATTTTTGTCAATTTTCAGTTTGCTTATTGCTGGTAATGAAAATGTACTGTTCTGAGCATTTATTGGGAATGCTGGTCGTATAAATTCCGCCAGCTTCATAGATTTGAAGCGCAGCCCAAATCTTCACCATCGCCATGTCTTCTTTTGAGGCAGCCTATATTTAGATTTCTCTATTTTTTCTCAATAATGGCCGTGAACTACCATTTTAATTTTCACGCTGACATAAGTGTAATATTTCGCATTTAAGTTTGGTAGTGCGTTGGCGTGAGTCTAAAGCACTTTATTTAGTCTACTCTTTTGTAGCTAGAAATCCTGTAACACAGGACATCTGGATCATCAGGCGAGCGTAGTCCATCGCATTACAGAATCTGCAGTTTCTTGTCAATTTCTCAACAGCTTTACCAAAGCCTGTTACTTATTGCTTGGTACGAAAATGTGTTTCAGAGATCAGATTTATGGAAAATGCTGGTCGGGAAATAGTGGCAAATTTTCATTATGGACATCTTGATTGACAAGCCAGGCATGCAGTCCATCGCACACAGAATCTGCTTGAAGTCAATTTTCAACAAGTTTTGTCTGCTTGCTAATATTGCTGGTAATGAAAATGTGCATTGCTTGGAGATGAGATTTAATGGGAAATGTTGGTCAGGAGCAATCTCCGCTGAGGTTGCAGAAAGCAGGCAGGGCAGGCGCTGATTGCGGCCTGTCTTTTGAGGCGTGGGTCAGCCATGTCTTCTTATATTGTCGATATTCATTTATTCATTTTCTTCAATAATAATGTACGGAACCAAGCAATTCTTCATCCACATTTCGCATTTAAGTTTGTGCGCTGGCGCAGTCTGGCACTATTTGTGTCTGTTTTGTAGCTGGTCTCAAACAGCTGATTGGCCAGCTTTTTCTCTAGACCGCCACTCGTCATTTTGACTGCTTGCCATTTCATTGCTGGTAATGAAAATGCTGGTCAGAGCACTTATTGCAGGCTGGTCGAAATGCTGGTCAGAGCACCGCGACAGAGCAGGTAGGTGGCTGACGAGCTGGAAGCAGCTGTTGATTATGCTCCAGTCTCTTGAGGCGGTTAACTGCAAGCCATGTCTCTTGAGATTGTCGATATCTAGATTTCTGTTCCACTCAATGTACTCACATCCTCACACAGCAATATTTCCGCATTTGGAAGTGTTTGGTAGTAGACGTAGTCTAAAGCATTTTTATGTGGTGTCTGTTCTTGTAAAATACAAATATTATGACACTGACTGATCCAGCATTTTTCCATAATATCTGATCTCTAGTACATTTTCATTACCAACAATAAGTAGCAAACAGACAAAACTGTTGAAATTGACAAAGCTGCAGATTCTGTAATGCGATGGACTACATCGCCTGTTAAACTACATCAATCAAGATGTCCATAATGAAAATTTGTATTTTGGGATTTCTAGCTACAAAAGGTAGACCTAAATAAAGTGCTTTAGACTACGCCAACGCACTACCAAACTTAAATGCGAAATATTACACTTGTAATTTGCGGGATGGAAAGTTGTGAGGTAGCTAGTTCCGTACATTACATTATTGAGAGAAAGAATAGAAATATAAATTTTTACCATATAAAGGAGTCATGGCAGTGGTGGGATTTGAACCCACGCCTCCGAAGAGACTGGAGCCTAAATCCAGCGCCTTAGACCGCTCGGCCACACTACCTGCTCTGCAATAGAGGAATTGCTCCTGACCAGCATTTTCCCATTAAATCTCATCTCAAATTAGTACATTTTCATTACCAACAATAAGTAGCAAGCAGACAAAACTGTTAAAATTGACAAAGCTGCAGATTCTGCAATGCGATGGACTACATCGCCTGTTATACAACATCAATCAAGATGTCCATAATGAAAATTAGTATTTTGGGATTTCCCGACCAGCATTTTTCCATAATATCTGATCTCTAGTACATTTTCATTACCAACAATAAGTAGCAAACAGACAAAACTGTTGAAATTGACAAAGCTGCAGATTCTGTAGATTCTGTACGATGGACTACATCGCCTGTTAAACTACATCAATCAAGATGTCCATAATGAAAATTTGTATTTTGGGATTTCTAGCTACAAAAGGTAGACCTAAATAAAGTGCTTTAGACTACGCCAACGCACTACCAAACTTAAATGCGAAATATTACACTTGTAATTTGCGGGATGGAAAGTTGTGAGGTAGCTAGTTCCGTACATTACATTATTGAGACAAAGAATAGAAATCTAAATTTTTACCATATAAAGAAGACATGGCAGTGGTGGGATTTGAACCCACGCCTCCAAAGAGACTGGAGCCTTAATCCAGCGCCTTAGACCGCTCGGCCACACTACCTGCTCTGCAATAGAGGAATTGCTCCTGACCAGCATTTTCCCATTAAATCTCATCTCAAATTAGTACATTTTCATTACCAACAATAAGTAGCAAGCAGACAAAACTGTTAAAATTGACAAAGCTGCAGATTCTGCAATGCGATGGACTACATCGCCTGTTAAACTAACATCAATCAAGATGTCCATAATGAAAATTAGTATTTTGGGATTTCCCGACCAGCATTTTTCCATAATATCTTATCTCTAGTACATTTTCATTACCAACAATAAGTAGCAAACAGACAAAACTGTTGAAATTGACAAAGCTGCAGATTCTGTATTGCGATGGACTACATCGCCTGTTAAACTACATCAATCAAGATGTCCATAATGAAAATTTGTATTTTGGGATTTCTAGCTACAAAAGGTAGACCTAAATAAAGTGCTTTAGACTACGCCAACGCACTACCAAACTTAAATGCGAAATATTACACTTGTAATTTGCGGGATGGAAAGTTGTGAGGTAGCTAGTTCCGTACATTACATTATTGAGAAAAGAATAGAAATCTAAATTTTTACCATATAAAGGAGAAGACATGGCAGTGGTGGGATTTGAACCCACGCCTCCGAAGAGACTGGAGCCTTAATCCAGCGCCTTAGACCGCTCGGCCACACTACCTGCTCTGCAATAGAGGAATTGCTCCTGACCAGCATTTTCCCATTAAATCTCATCTCAAATTAGTACATTTTCATTACCAACAATAAGTAGCAAGCAGACAAAACTGTTGAAATTGACAAAGCTGCAGATTCTGCAATGCGATGGACTACACAAAGCTGCAGATTCTGCTGCCTGTTAAACTACATCAATCAAGATGTCCATAATGAAAATTTGTATTTTGGGATTTCCCGACCAGCATTTTTCCATAATATCTGATCTCTAGTACATTTTCATTACCAACAATAAGTAGCAAACAGACAAAACTGTTGAAATTGACAAAGCTGCAGATTCTGTAATGCGATGGACTACATCGCCTGTTAAACTACATCAATCAAGATGTCCATAATGAAAATTTGTATTTTGGGATTTCTAGCTACAAAAGGTAGACCTAAATAAAGTGCTTTAGACTACGCCAACGCACTACCAAACTTAAATGCGTAATATTACACTTGTAATTTGCGGGATGGAAAGTTGTGAGGTAGCTAGTTCCGTACATTACATTATTGAGACAAAGAATAGAAATCTACATTTTTACCATATAAAGAAGACATGGCAGTGGTGGGATTTGAACCCACGCCTCCGAAGAGACTGGAGCCTTAATCCAGCGCCTTAGACCGCTCGGCCACACTACCTGCTCTGCAATAGAGGAATTGCTCCTGACCAGCATTTTCCCATTAAATCTCATCTCAAATTAGTACATTTTCATTACCAACAATAAGTAGCAAGCAGACAAAACTGTTAAAATTGACAAAGCTGCAGATTCTGCAATGCGATGGACTACATCGCCTGTTATACAACATCAATCAAGATGTCCATAATGAAAATTAGTATTTTGGGATTTCCCGACCAGCATTTTTCCATAATATCTTATCTCTAGTACATTTTCATTACCAACAATAAGTAGCAAACAGACAAAACTGTTGAAATTGACAAAGCTGCAGAGAAATTGACAAAGCTGCAGATTCTGTAATGCGATGGACTACATCGCCTGTTAAACTACATCAATCAAGATGTCCATAATGAAAATTTGTATTTTGGGATTTCTAGCTACAAAAGGTAGACCTAAATAAAGTGCTTTAGACTACGCCAACGCACTACCAAACTTAAATGCGAAATATTACACTTGTAATTTGCGGGATGGAAAGTTGTGAGGTAGCTAGTTCCGTACATTACATTATTGAGACAAAGAATAGAAATCTACATTTTTACCATATAAAGAGACATGGCAGTGGTGGGATTTGAACCCACGCCTCCGAAGAGACTGGAGCCTTAATCCAGCGCCTTAGACCGCTCGGCCACACTACCTGCTCTGCAATAGAGGAATTGCTCCTGACCAGCATTTTCCCATTAAATCTCATCTCAAATTAGTACATTTTCATTACCAACAATAAGTAGCAAACAGACAAAACTGTTGAAATTGACAAAGCTGCAGATTCTGTATTGCGATGGACTACATCGCCTGTTAAACTACATCAATCAAGATGTCCATAATGAAAATTTGTATTTTGGGATTTCCCGACCAGCATTTTTCCATAATATCTGATCTCTAGTACATTTTCATTACCAACAATAAGTAGCAAGCAGACAAAACTGTTGAAATTGACAAAGCTGCAGATTCTGTAATGCGATGGACTACATCGCCTGTTAAACTACATCAATCAAGATGTCCATAAGATGAAAAAATTTGTATTTTGGGATTTCTAGCTACAAAAGGTAGACCTAAATAAAGTGCTTTAGACTACGCCAACGCACTACCAAACTTAAATGCGAAATATTACACTTGTAATTTGCGGGATGGAAAGTTGTGAGGTAGCTAGTTCCGTACATTACATTATTGAGAGAAAGAATAGAAATATAAATTTTTACCATATAAAGAAGACATGGCAGTGGTGGGATTTGAACCCACGCCTCCGAAGAGACTGGAGCCTAAATCCAGCGCCTTAGACCGCTCGGCCACACTACCTGCTCTGCAATAGAGGAATTGCTCCTGACCAGCATTTTCCCATTAAATCTCATCTCAAATTAGTACATTTTCATTACCAACAATAAGTAGCAAGCAGACAAAACTGTTAAAATTGACAAAGCTGCAGATTCTGCAATGCGATGGACTACATCGCCTGTTATACAACATCAATCAAGATGTCCATAATGAAAATTTAGTATTTTGGGATTTCCCCATTAAATCTCATCTCAAATTAGTACATTTTCAGCAAACAGACAAAACTTTTTGACAAAGCTGCAGATTCTGTATACATCGCCTGTTAAACTACATCAATCAAGATGTCCATAATGAAAATTTGTATTTTGGGATTTCCCGACCAGCATTTTTCCATAATATCTGATCTCTAGTACATTTTCATTACCAACAATAAGTAGCAAACAGACAAAACTGTTGAAATTGACAAAGCTGCAGATTCTGTAATGCGATGGACTACATCGCCTGTTAAACTACATCAATCAAGATGTCCATAATGAAAATTTGTATTTTGGGATTTCTAGCTACAAAAGGTAGACCTAAATAAAGTGCTTTAGACTACGCCAACGCACTACCAAACTTAAATGCGAAATATTACACTTGTAATTTGCGGGATGGAAAGTTGTGAGGTAGCTAGTTCCGTACATTACATTATTGAGAAAAAGAATAGAAATCTACATTTTTACCATATAAAGAAGACATGGCAGTGGTGGGATTTGAACCCACGCCTCCGAAGAGACTGGAGCCTTAATCCAGCGCCTTAGACCGCTCGGCCACACTACCTGCTCTGCAATAGAGGAATTGCTCCTGACCAGCATTTTCCCATTAAATCTCATCTCAAATTAGTACATTTTCATTACCAACAATAAGTAGCAAGCAGACAAAACTGTTGAAATTGACAAAGCTGCAGATTCTGCAATGCGATGGACTACATCGCCTGTTAAACTACATCAATCAAGATGTCCATAATGAAAATTTGTATTTTGGGATTTCCCGACCAGCATTTTTCCATAATATCTGATCTCTAGTACATTTTCATTACCAACAATAAGTAGCAAACAGACAAAACTGTTGAAATTGACAAAGCTGCAGATTCTGTAATGCGATGGACTACATCGCCTGTTAAACTACATCAATCAAGATGTCCATAATGAAAATTTGTATTTTGGGATTTCTAGCTACAAAAGGTAGACCTAAATAAAGTGCTTTAGACTACGCCAACGCACTACCAAACTTAAATGCGAAATATTACACTTGTAATTTGCGGGATGGAAAGTTGAGGTAGCTAGTTCCGTACATTACATTATTGAGAGAAAGAATAGAAATATAAATTTTTACCATATAAAGGAGACATGGCAGTGGTGGGATTTGAACCCACGCCTCCGAAGAGACTGGAGCCTTAATCCAGCGCCTTAGACCGCTCGGCCACACTACCTGCTCTGCAATAGAGGAATTGCTCCTGACCAGCATTTTCCCATTAAATCTCATCTCAAATTAGTACATTTTCATTACCAACAATAAGTAGCAAGCAGACAAAACTGTTAAAATTGACAAAGCTGCAGATTCTGCAATGCGATGGACTACATCGCCTGTTATACAACATCAATCAAGATGTCCATAATGAAAATTAGTATTTTGGGATTTCCCGACCAGCATTTTTCCATAATATCTGATCTCTAGTACATTTTCATTACCAACAATAAGTAGCAAACAGACAAAACTGTTGAAATTGACAAAGCTGCAGATTCTGTAATGCGATGGACTACATCGCCTGTTAAACTACATCAATCAAGATGTCCATAATGAAAATTTGTATTTTGGGATTTCTAGCTACAAAAGGTAGACCTAAATAAAGTGCTTTAGACTACGCCAACGCACTACCAAACTTAAATGCGAAATATTACACTTGTAATTAAATGTTGTAATTTGCGGGATGGAAAGTTGTGAGGTAGCTAGTTCCGTACATTACATTATTGAGAGAAAGAATAGAAATATAAATTTTTACCATATAAAGGAGTCATGGCAGTGGTGGGATTTGAACCCACGCCTCCGAAGAGACTGGAGCCTAAATCCAGCGCCTTAGACCGCTCGGCCACACTACCTGCTCTGCAATAGAGGAATTGCTCCTGACCAGCATTTTCCCATTAAATCTCATCTCAAATTAGTACATTTTCATTACCAACAATAAGTAGCAAGCAGACAAAACTGTTGAAATTGACAAAGCTGCAGATTCTGCAATGCGATGGACTACATCGCCTGTTAAACAACATCAATCAAGATGTCCATAATGAAAATTTGTATTTTGGGATTTCCCGACCAGCATTTTTCCATAATATCTTATCTCTAGTACATTTTCATTACCAACAATAAGTAGCAAACAGACAAAACTGTTGAAATTGACAAAGCTGCAGATTCTGTAATGCGATGGACTACATCGCCTGTTAAACTACATCAATCAAGATGTCCATAATGAAAATTTGTATTTTGGGATTTCTAGCTACAAAAGGTAGACCTAAATAAAGTGCTTTAGACTACGCCAACGCACTACCAAACTTAAATGCGAAATATTACACTTGTAATTTGCGGGATGGAAAGTTGTGAGGTAGCTAGTTCCGTACATTACATTATTGAGAAAAAGAATAGAAATATACATTTTTACCATATAAAGAAGACATGGCAGTGGTGGGATTTGAACCCACGCCTCCGAAGAGACTGGAGCCTTAATCCAGCGCCTTAGACCGCTCGGCCACACTACCTGCTCTGCAATAGAGGAATTGCTCCTGACCAGCATTTTCCCATTAAATCTCATCTCAAATTAGTACATTTTCATTACCAACAATAAGTAGCAAGCAGACAAAACTGTTGAAATTGACAAAGCTGCAGATTCTGTAATGCGATGGACTACATCGCCTGTTAAACTACATCAATCAAGATGTCCATAATGAAAATTTGTATTTTGGGATTTCCCGACCAGCATTTTTCCATAATATCTGATCTCTAGTACATTTTCATTACCAACAATAAGTAGCAAACAGACAAAACTGTTGAAATTGACAAAGCTGCAGATTCTGTAATGCGATGGACTACATCGCCTGTTAAACTACATCAATCAAGATGTCCATAATGAAAATTTGTATTTTGGGATTTCTAGCTACAAAAGGTAGACCTAAATAAAGTGCTTTAGACTACGCCAACGCACTACCAAACTTAAATGCGAAATATTACACTTGTAATTTGCGGGATGGAAAGTTGTGAGGTAGCTAGTTCCGTACATTACATTATTGAGAGAAAGAATAGAAATATAAATTTTTACCATATAAAGGAGACATGGCAGTGGTGGGATTTGAACCCACGCCTCCGAAGAGACTGGAGCCTTAATCCAGCGCCTTAGACCGCCACACTACCTGCTCTGCAATAGAGGAATTGCTCCTGACCAGCATTTTCCCATTAAATCTCATCTCAAATTAGTACATTTTCATTACCAACAATAAGTAGCAAGCAGACAAAACTGTTAAAATTGACAAAGCTGCAGATTCTGCAATGCGATGGACTACATCGCCTGTTATACAACATCAATCAAGATGTCCATAATGAAAATTTGTATTTTGGGATTTCCCGACCAGCATTTTTCCATAATATCTGATCTCTAGTACATTTTCATTACCAACAATAAGTAGCAAACAGACAAAACTGTTGAAATTGACAAAGCTGCAGATTCTGTATTGCGATGGACTACATCGCCTGTTAAACTACATCAATCAAGATGTCCATAATGAAAATTTGTATTTTGGGATTTCTAGCTACAAAAGGTAGACCTAAATAAAGTGCTTTAGACTACGCCAAATAAAGTGCGCACTACCAAACTTAAATGCGAAATATTACACTTGTAATTTGCGGGATGGAAAGTTGTGAGGTAGCTAGTTCCGTACATTACATTATTGAGACAAAGAATAGAAATATACATTTTTACCATATAAAGAAGACATGGCAGTGGTGGGATTTGAACCCACGCCTCCGAAGAGACTGGAGCCTTAATCCAGCGCCTTAGACCGCTCGGCCACACTACCTGCTCTGCAATAGAGGAATTGCTCCTGACCAGCATTTTCCCATTAAATCTCATCTCAAATTAGTACATTTTCATTACCAACAATAAGACAAAGCTGCAGATTCTGTAATGCAGACAAAACTCAATCAAGATGTTGAAAATTGACAAAGCTGCAGATTTTCTGTAGCAAACAGACAAAACTGTTGAAATTGACAAAGCTGCATGGACTACATCGCCTGTTAAACTACATCAATCAAGATGTCCATAATGAAAATTTGTATTTTGGGATTTCTAGCTACAAAAGGTAGACCTAAATAAAGTGCTTTAGACTACGCCAACGCACTACCAAACTTAAATGCGAAATATTACACTTGTAATTTGCGGGATGGAAAGTTGTGAGGTAGCTAGTTCCGTACATTACATTATTGAGAAAAAGAATAGAAATCTACATTTTTACCATATAAAGAAGACATGGCAGTGGTGGGATTTGAACCCACGCCTCCGAAGAGACTGGAGCCTAAATCCAGCGCCTTAGACCGCTCGGCCACACTACCTGCTCTGCAATAGAGGAATTGCTCCTGACCAGCATTTTCCCATTAAATCTCATCTCAAATTAGTACATTTTCATTACCAACAATAAGTAGCAAGCAGACAAAACTGTTGAAATTGACAAAGCTGCAGATTCTGCAATGCGATGGACTACATCGCCTGTTATACAACATCAATCAAGATGTCCATAATGAAAATTTGTATTTTGGGATTTCCCGACCAGCATTTTTCCATAATATCTGATCTCTAGTACATTTTCATTACCAACAATAAGTAGCAAACAGACAAAACTGTTGAAATTGACAAAGCTGCAGATTCTGTATTGCGATGGACTACATCGCCTGTTAAACTACATCAATCAAGATGTCCATAATGAAAATTTGTATTTTGGGATTTCTAGCTACAAAAGGTAGACCTAAATAAAGTGCTTTAGACTACGCCAACGCACTACCAAACTTAAATGCGAAATATTACACTTGTAATTTGCGGGATGGAAAGTTGTGAGGTAGCTAGTTCCGTACATTACATTATTGAGAGAAAGAATAGAAATATAAATTTTTACCATATAAAGAAGACATGGCAGTGGTGGGATTTGAACCCACGCCTCCGAAGAGACTGGAGCCTAAATCCAGCGCCTTAGACCGCTCGGCCACACTACCTGCTCTGCAATAGAGGAATTGCTCCTGACCAGCATTTTCCCATTAAATCTCATCTCAAATTAGTACATTTTCATTACCAACAATAAGTAGCAAGCAGACAAAACTGTTAAAATTGACAAAGCTGCAGATTCTGCAATGCGATGGACTACATCGCCTGTTATACAACATCAATCAAGATGTCCATAATGAAAATTTGTATTTTGGGATTTCCCGACCAGCATTTTTCCATAATATCTTATCTCTAGTACATTTTCATTACCAACAATAAGTAGCAAACAGACAAAACTGTTGAAATTGACAAAGCTGCAGATTCTGTATTGCGATGGACTACATCGCCTGTTAAACTACATCAGATCAAGATGTCCATAAGATGAAAAAAATTTGTATTTTGGGATTTCTAGCTACAAAAGGTAGACCTAAATAAACTGCTTTAGACTACGCCAACGCACTACCAAACTTAAATGCGTAATATTACACTTGTAATTTGCGGGATGGAAAGTTGTGAGGTAGCTAGTTCCGTACATTACATTATTGAGACAAAGAATAGAAATCTACATTTTTACCATATAAAGAAGACATGGCAGTGGTGGGATTTGAACCCACGCCTCCGAAGAGACTGGAGCCTTAATCCAGCGCCTTAGACCGCTCGGCCACACTACCTGCTCTGCAATAGAGGAATTGCTCCTGACCAGCATTTTCCCATTAAATCTCATCTCAAATTAGTACATTTTCATTACCAACAATAAGTAGCAAGCAGACAAAACTGTTAAAATTGACAAAGCTGCAGATTCTGCAATGCGATGGACTACATCGCCTGTTAACAATCAATCAAGATGTCCATAATGAAAATTTGTATTTTGGGATTTCCCGACCAGCATTTTTCCATAATATCTGATCTCTAGTACATTTTCATTACCAACAATAAGTAGCAAACAGACAAAACTGTTGAAATTGACAAAACTGTTGAAATTGACAAAGCTGCAGATTCTGTAATGCGATGGACTACATCGCCTGTTAAACTTTTCATTACCAACAATAAGTAGCAAACAGACAAAACTGTTGAAATTGACAAAGCTGCAGATTCTGTAATGCGATGGACTACATCGCCTGTTAAACTACATCAATCAAGATGTCCATAATGAAAATTTGTATTTTGGGATTTCTAGCTACAAAAGGTAGACCTAAATAAAGTGCTTTAGACTACGCCAACGCACTACCAAACTTAAATGCGAAATATTACACTTGTAATTTGCGGGATGGAAAGTTGTGAGGTAGCTAGTTCCGTACATTACATTATTGAGAGAAAGAATAGAAATATAAATTTTTACCATATAAAGGAGACATGGCAGTGGTGGGATTTGAACCCACGCCTCCGAAGAGACTGGAGCCTTAATCCAGCGCCTTAGACCGCTCGGCCACACTACCTGCTCTGCAATAGAGGAATTGCTCCTGACCAGCATTTTCCCATTAAATCTCATCTCAAATTAGTACATTTTCATTACCAACAATAAGTAGCAAGCAGACAAAACTGTTGAAAATTGACAAAGCTGCAGATTCTGTAATGCGATGGACTACATCGCCTGTTAAAAGCTGCACACACATCAATCAAGATGTCCATAATGAAAATTTGTATTTTGGGATTTCCCGACCAGCATTTTTCCATAATATCTTATCTCTAGTACATTTTCATTACCAACAATAAGTAGCAAACAGACAAAACTGTTGAAATTGACAAAGCTGCAGATTCTGTATTGCGATGGACTACATCGCCTGTTAAACTACATCAATCAAGATGTCCATAATGAAAATTTGTATTTTGGGATTTCTAGCTACAAAAGGTAGACCTAAATAAAGTGCTTTAGACTACGCCAACGCACTACCAAACTTAAATGCGAAATATTACACTTGTAATTTGCGGGATGGAAAGTTGTGAGGTAGCTAGTTCCGTACATTACATTATTGAGACAAAGAATAGAAATCTACATTTTTACCATATAAAGAAGACATGGCAGTGGTGGGATTTGAACCCACGCCTCCGAAGAGACTGGAGCCTTAATCCAGCGCCTTAGACCGCTCGGCCACACTACCTGCTCTGCAATAGAGGAATTGCTCCTGACCAGCATTTTCCCATTAAATCTCATCTCAAATTAGTACATTTTCATTACCAACAATAAGTAGCAAGCAGACAAAACTGTTGAAATTGACAAAGCTGCAGATTCTGCAATGCGATGGACTACATCGCCTGTTAAACAACATCAATCAAGATGTCCATAATGAAAATTTGTATTTTGGGATTTCCCGACCAGCATTTTTCCATAATATCTGATCTCTAGTACATTTTCATTACCAACAATAAGTAGCAAACAGACAAAACTGTTGAAATTGACAAAGCTGCAGATTCTGTATTGCGATGGACTACATCGCCTGTTAAACTACATCACTCAAGATGTCCATAAAGGAAAATTTGTATTTTGGGATTTCTAGCTACAAAAGGTAGACCTAAATAAAGTGCTTTAGACTACGCCAACGCACTACCAAACTTAAATGCGAAATATTACACTTGTAATTTGCGGGATGGAAAGTTGTGAGGTAGCTAGTTCCGTACATTACATTATTGAGAGAAAGAATAGAAATCTAAATTTTTACCATATAAAGGAAGACATGGCAGTGGTGGGATTTGAACCCACGCCTCCGAAGAGACTGGAGCCTTAATCCAGCGCCTTAGACCGCTCGGCCACACTACCTGCTCTGCAATAGAGGAATTGCTCCTGACCAGCATTTTCCCATTAAATCTCATCTCAAATTAGTACATTTTCATTACCAACAATAAGTAGCAAGCAGACAAAACTGTTAAAATTGACAAAGCTGCAGATTCTGCAATGCGATGGACTACATCGCCTGTTATACAACATCAATCAAGATGTCCATAATGAAAATTTGTATTTTGGGATTTCCCGACCAGCATTTTTCCATAATATCTGATCTCTAGTACATTTTCATTACCAACAATAAGTAGCAAACAGACAAAACTGTTGAAATTGACAAAGCTGCAGATTCTGTAATGCGATGGACTACATCGCCTGTTAAACTACATCAATCAAGATGTCCATAATGAAAATTTGTATTTTGGGATTTCTAGCTACAAAAGGTAGACCTAAATAAAGTGCTTTAGACTACGCCAACGCACTACCAAACTTAAATGCGAAATATTACACTTGTAATTTGCGGGATGGAAAGTTGTGAGGTAGCTAGTTCCGTACATTACATTATTGAGAGAAAGAATAGAAATATAAATTTTTACCATATAAAGAAGACATGGCAGTGGTGGGATTTGAACCCACGCCTCCGAAGAGACTGGAGCCTAAATCCAGCGCCTTAGACCGCTCGGCCACACTACCTGCTCTGCAATAGAGGAATTGCTCCTGACCAGCATTTTCCCATTAAATCTCATCTCAAATTAGTACATTTTCATTACCAACAATAAGTAGCAAGCAGACAAAACTGTTAAAATTGACAAAGCTGCAGATTCTGTAATGCGATGGACTACATCGCCTGTTAAACTACATCAATCAAGATGTCCATAATGAAAATTTGTATTTTGGGATTTCCCGACCAGCATTTTTCCATAATATCTGATCTCTAGTACATTTTCATTACCAACAATAAGTAGCAAACAGACAAAACTGTTGAAATTGACAAAGCTGCAGATTCTGTACCAACAATAAGCGCAAACAGACTAAACTGTTGAAATTGACAAAGCTGCAGATTCTGTAATGCGATGGACTACATCAAGAAACTACATCAATCAAGATGTCCATAATGAAAATTAGTATTTTGGGATTTCTAGCTACAAAAGGTAGACCTAAATAAAGTGCTTTAGACTACGCCAACGCACTACCAAACTTAAATGCGAAATATTACACTTGTAATTTGCGGGATGGAAAGTTGTGAGGTAGCTAGTTCCGTACATTACATTATTGAGACAAAGAATAGAAATCTACATTTTTACCATATAAAGAAGACATGGCAGTGGTGGGATTTGAACCCACGCCTCCGAAGAGACTGGAGCCTTAATCCAGCGCCTTAGACCGCTCGGCCACACTACCTGCTCTGCAATAGAGGAATTGCTCCTGACCAGCATTTTCCCATTAAATCTCATCTCAAATTAGTACATTTTCATTACCAACAATAAGTAGCAAGCAGACAAAACTGTTAAAATTGACAAAGCTGCAGATTCTGCAATGCGATGGACTACATCGCCTGTTATACAACATCAATCAAGATGTCCATAATGAAAATTAGTATTTTGGGATTTCCCGACCAGCATTTTTCCATAATATCTTATCTCTAGTACATTTTCATTACCAACAATAAGTAGCAAACAGACAAAACTGTTGAAATTGACAAAGCTGCAGATTCTGTAATGCGATGGACTACATCGCCTGTTAAACTACATCAATCAAGATGTCCATAATGAAAATTTGTATTTTGGGATTTCTAGCTACAAAAGGTAGACCTAAATAAAGTGCTTTAGACTACGCCAACGCACTACCAAACTTAAATGCGAAATATTACACTTGTAATTTGCGGGATGGAAAGTTGTGAGGTAGCT
>CM055733.1:2060332-2245332 GCA_029465975.1 Dallia pectoralis
AAATACAACAACGTGCGCGTGTTTCACCGTTGTCCATCTATTCTTACTACCTTTATTAGTATTTATCGGCGAGGGTGTAAAAAACCACCGCACCGGGCGAGGCTCGAACTCACAACCCCGGCATCTAACCCCAGCCGTTGTCCTCGCGTCGCGTACACACCCCGAATTGAGCGGGTCCGAGTGACCCGCGATCCCATTTCACACAGCCCTCAAGAGTTTTGCAAAAAAGAGGAGGCCGAAATACAACAACGTGGGCGTGTTTCACCGTTGTCCATCTATTCTTACTACCTTTATTAGTATTTATCGCTGGGTGTAAAAAACCACCGCACCGGGCGAGGCTCGAACTCACAACCCCGGGATCTAACCCCAGCCATTGTCCTCGCGTCGCGTACACACCCCGAATTGAGCGGGTCCGAGTGACCCTCGATCCCATTTCACACAGCCCTCAAGAGTTTTGCAAAAAGAAAGGAGGCCGAAATACAACAACGTGCGCGTGTTTCACCGTTGTCCATCTATTCTTACTACCTTTATTAGTATTTATCGGCGAGTGTAAAAGAAACCACCGCACCGGCGAGGCTCGAACTCACAACCCCGGCATCTAACCCCAGCCATTGTCCTCGCGTCGCGTACACACCCCGGATTGAGCGGGTCCGAGTGACCCGCGATCCCATTTCACACAGCCCTGGGAGTTTTGCAAAAGAGGAGGCCGAAATACAACAACGTGCGCGTGTTTCACCGTTGTCCATCTATTCTTACTACCTTTATTAGTATTTATCGGCGAGGTGTAAAAAACCACCGCACCGGGCGAGGCTTGAACTCACAACCCCGGCATCTAACCCCAGCCGTTGTCCTCGCGTCGCGTACACACCCCGAATCGAGCGGGTCAGTGACCCTCGATCTCTTTTCACAGCCCTCAAGAGTTTTGCAAAAAGAGGAGGCCGAAATACAACAACGTGCGCGTGTTTCACCGTTGTCCATCTATTCTTACTACCTTTATTAGTATTTATCGGCGAGGTGTAAAAACCACCGCACCGGGCGGGCTCGAACTCACAACCCCGGCATCTAACCCCAGCCATTGTCCTCGTCGCGTACACACCCCGGATTGAGCGGGTCCGAGAGTGACCCAACAACGCGATCCCATTTCACACAGCCCTGGGAGTTTTGCAAAAAGCTGGTCAGGAGGCACACAGCCCTCAAGAGTTTTGCAAAAGAAAAATACAACAACGTGGGCGTGTTTCACCGTTGTCCATCTATTCTTACTACCTTTATTAGTATTTATCGGCGAGGTGTAAAACCACCGCACCGGGCGAGGCTCGAACTCACAACCCCGCATCTAACCCCAGCCATTGTCCTCGCGGCGCATTGAGCGGGTCCGAGTGACCCGCGATCCCATTTCACACAGCCCTGGTTTTGCAAAAAAGGAGGCCGAAATACAACAACGTGCGCGTGTTTCTTGTCCATCTACTTACCCAATTAGTATTTATCGGCGAGTCCCACCGCACCGGGCGAGGCTCGAACTCACAACCCCGGCATCTAACCCAGCCATTGTCCTCGACAGTGTGTTCTGGTCCGAGTGACCCGCGATCCCATTTCACACAGCCCTGGGAGTTTTGCAGCCGAGTACAGCTGGGAGGAGAACGTGTTTCTGACACCCAAAGACAGGGGAAAGGCCAGGGACAGTGTGTTTCTGAGCCCAGAGGTCAGCGAGCAGGGCAAAAAAGAGCTTATGTTTCCCGGCACCCTAGTACAGCTGGGAGGAGAACGTGTTTCTGACACCCAAAGACAGGGGAAAGGCCAGGGACAGTGTGTTTCTGAGCCCAGAGGTCAGCGAGCAGGGCAAAAAAGAGCTTATGTTTCCGGGACACGAGTACATCTGGGAGGAGAACGTGTTTCTGACACCCAAAGACAGGGGCGAAAGGCCAGGGACAGTGTGTTTCTGAGCCCAGAGGTCATCTGCAGGGTAAAAAGAGCTTGTGTTTCCCGGGACCGAGTACAGCTGGGAGGAGAACGTGTTTCTGACACCCAAAGACAGGGGGAAAGGCCAGGGACAGTGTGTTTCTGAGCCCAGAGGTCAGCGAGCAGGGTAAAAAAAGAGCTTATGTTTCCCGGGACACGAGTACAGCTGGGAGGAGAACGTGTTTCTGACACCCAAAGACAGGGGAAAAAGGCCAGGGACAGTGTGTTTCTACAGCTGGGGAGCCCAGAGGTCAGGTCGAGCAGGGTAAAAAAGAGCTTATGTTTCCCGGGACACGAGTACATCTGGGAGGAGGCGTGTTTCTGAACGTGTTTCTGACACCCAAAGACAGCGGCGATAGCGAAGGACAGTGTGTTTCTGAGCCCAGAGGGCAGCGAGCACGGCAAAAAGAGTTTGTGTTTCCCGGGAGCCGAGTACAGCTGGGAGGAGAACGTGTTTCTGACACCCAAAGACAGGGGGCCAGGAAGGCCAGGGGGTACAGTGTGTTTCTGAGCCCAGAGGTCACACCCAGCAGGGTAAAAAAAGGACAGTGTGTTTCTGAGCCCAGAGGGCACACACGAAAAAAAGACATCCCGGGAGGAGAACGTGTTTCTGACACCCAAAGACAGGGGGAAAGGCCAGGGGCAGCAGTGTTTGTGTTTCCCGGGAGCCCAGCTGGGAGAGGTCACCCAAAGACAGGGTAAAACAAGCCCAGAGGTCAGCGAGCAGGGTAAAAAAAAGAGCTTATGTTTCCGGGAGACGAGTACATCTGGGAGGAGAACGTGTTTCTGACACCCAAAGACAGCGGAAAGGCCAGGGACAGTGTGTTTCTGAGCCCAGAGGTCAGCGAGCAGGGTAAAAAAGAGCTTATGTTTCCCGGGACACGAGTACATCTGGGAGGAGAACGTGTTTCTGACACCCAAAGACAGGGGGAAAGGCCAGGGACAGTGTGTTTCTGAGCCCAGAGGTCAGCGAGCAGGGTAAAAAGAGCTTATGTTTCCCGGGAGCCGAGTACATCTGGGAGGAGAACGTGTTTCTGACACCCAAAGACAGCGGCGAAAGCAAAGGACAGTGTGTTTCTGAGCCCAGAGGGCAGCGAGCACGGCAAAAAGAGTTTGTGTTTCCGGGAGCCGAGTACAGCTGGGAGGAGAACGTGTTTCTGACACCCAAAGACAGGGGAAAGGCCAGGGACAGTGTGTTTCTGAGCCCAGAGGTCAGCGAGCAGGGTAAAAAGAGCTTATGTTTCCCGGGAGACGAGTACATCTGGGAGGAGAACGTGTTTCTGACACCCAAAGACAGGGGGAAAGGCCAGGGACAGTGTGTTTCTGAGCCCAGAGGTCAGCGAGCAGGGTAAAAAAGAGCTTGTGTTTCCCGGGAGCGAGTACATCTGGGAGGAGAACGTGTTTCTGACACCCAAAGACAGGGGGAAAGGCCAGGGACAGTGTGTTTCTGAGCCCAGAGGTCAGCGAGCAGGGTAAAAAAGAGCTTATGTTTCCCGGGACACGAGTACATCTGGGAGGAGAACGTGTTTCTGACACCCAAAGACAGCGGCGATAGCAAAGGACAGTGTGTTTCTGAGACCAGAGGGCACGAGCACGGCAAAAAAAAGAGTTTGTGTTTCCTGGGACCGAGTACAGCTGGGAGGAGAACGTGTTTCTGACACCCAAAGACAGGGCGAAAGGCCAGGGACAGTGTGTTTCTGAGCCCAGAGGTCAGCGAGCAGGGTAAAAAAAAGAGCTTATGTTTCCCGGGAGCCGAGTACAGCTGGGAGGAGAACGTGTTTCTGACACCCAAAGACAGGGGGAAAGGCCAGGGACAGTGTGTTTCTGAGCCCAGAGGTCAGCGAGCAGGGTAAAAAGAGCTTATGTTTCCCGGGAGCACGAGTACATCTGGGAGGAGAACGTGTTTCTGACACCCAAAGACAGGGGAAAGGCCAGGGACAGTGTGTTTCTGAGCCCAGAGGTCAGCGAGCAGGGTAAAAAAGAGCTTATGTTTCCCGGGACGAGTACAGCTGGGAGGAGAACGTGTTTCTGACACCCAAAGACAGGGGAAAGGCCAGGGACAGTGTGTTTCTGAGCCCAGAGGTCAGCGAGCAGGGCAAAAAAGAGCTTGTGTTTCCCGGGACCGAGTACAGCTGGGAGGAGAACGTGTTTCTGACACCCAAAGACAGGGGGAAAGGCCAGGGACAGTGTGTTTCTGAGCCCAGAGGTCAGCGAGCAGGGTAAAAAAGAGCTTATGTTTCCCGGGAGACGAGTACATCTGGGAGGAGAACGTGTTTCTGACACCCAAAGACAGGGGAAAGGCCAGGGACAGTGTGTTTCTGAGCCCAGAGGTCAGCGAGCAGGGTAAAAAAAGAGCTTATGTTTCCCGGGAGATGAGTACATCTGGGAGGAGAACGTGTTTCTGACACCCAAAGACAGCGGCGATAGCAAGGACAGTGTGTTTCTGAGACCAGAGGGCAGCGAGCACGGCAAAAAGAGTTTGTGTTTCCTGGCAGCCGAGTACAGCTGGGAGGAGAACGTGTTTCTGACACCCAAAGACAGGGGAAAGGCCAGGGACAGTGTGTTTCTGAGCCCAGAGGTCAGCGAGCAGGGTAAAAAAGAGCTTGTGTTTCCCGGGAGACGAGTACATCTGGGAGGAGAACGTGTTTCTGACACCCAAAGACAGGGGAAAGGCCAGGGACAGTGTGTTTCTGAGCCCAGAGGTCAGCGAGCAGGGCAAAAAAGAGCTTGTGTTTCCCGGGAGCCGAGTACAGCTGGGAGGAGAACGTGTTTCTGACACCCAAAGACAGGGGGAAAGGCCAGGGACAGTGTGTTTCTGAGCCCAGAGGTCAGCGAGCAGGGTAAAAAAAGAGCTTATGTTTCCCGGGAGACGAGTACATCTGGGAGGAGAACGTGTTTCTGACACCCAAAGACAGGGGGAAAGGCCAGGGACAGTGTGTTTCTGAGCCCAGAGGTCAGCGAGCAGGGTAAAAAAAGAGCTTATGTTTCCCGGGAGACGAGTACATCTGGGAGGAGAACGTGTTTCTGACACCCAAAGACAGGGGAAAGGCCAGGGACAGTGTGTTTCTGAGCCCAGAGGTCAGCGAGCAGGGTAAAAAAAGAGCTTATGTTTCCCGGGAGACGAGTACATCTGGGAGGAGAACGTGTTTCTGACACCCAAAGACAGGGGAAAGGCAGAGGACAGTGTGTTTCTGAGCCCAGAGGTCAGCGAGCAGGGCAAAAAAGAGTTTGTGTTTCCTGGCAGCCGAGTACAGCTGGGAGGAGAACGTGTTTCTGACACCCAAAGACAGGGGAAAGGCCAGGGACAGTGTGTTTCTGAGCCCAGAGGTCAGCGAGCAGGGTAAAAAAAGAGCTTATGTTTCCCGGGAGACGAGTACATCTGGGAGGAGAACGTGTTTCTGACACCCAAAGACAGGGGGAAAGGCCAGGGACAGTGTGTTTCTGAGCCCAGAGGGCAGCGAGCACGGCAAAAAAGAGTTTGTGTTTCCCGGGAGCCGAGTACAGCTGGGAGGAGAACGTGATTCTGACACCCAAAGACAGGGGAAAGGCCAGGGACAGTGTGTTTCTGAGCCCAGAGGTCAGCGAGCAGGGTAAAAAGAGCTTATGTTTCCCGGGAGACGAGTACATCTGGGAGGAGAACGTGTTTCTGACACCAGAAGACAGGGGGAAAGGCAGAGGACAGTGTGTTTCTGAGCCCAGAGGTCAGCGGGAGCAGGGCAAAAGAGCTTGTGTTTCCTGGCATCCGAGTACAGCTGGGAGGAGAACGTGTTTCTGACACCCAAAGACTGTGGGAAAGGCCAGGGACAGTGTGTTTCTGAGACCAGAAAAGGACAGTGAGACCAACAAAGGACAATGGTTTCTGAGCCCAGAGGTCAGCTGAGCAGGGTAAAAAAAGAGCTTATGTTTCCCGGGACACGAGTACATCTGGGAGGAGAACGTGTTTTTCTGACACCCAAAGACAGCGGCGAAGCGAAGGACAGTGTGTTTCTGAGACCAGAGGGCAGACACGGCAAAACAAAGTTTGTGTTTCCCGGGAGCCGAGTTATTCAGCTGGGAGGGGAACGTGATTCTGACACCCAAAGACAAGGGGGGGCCAGGGACAGTGTGTTTCTGAGCCCAGAGGTCAGCGAGCAGGGTAAAAAAAGAGCTTGTGTTTCCCGGGACCCGAGTACAGCTGGGAGGAGAACGTGTTTCAGAGACCCGAAGACAGCGGGGGCGCGTTAGGGTTACACAGGTTGACCCGAGGACGGCGGGAGTGAGGGAATCCTACGCTCGGGTCGCCGGGACCCGAGGGTAGTGTGAGGGATAACGGTGGCACGGCAACGATGTCATCCTCTGGTGACAGAAATGTGTAGTGCGTGCATGAAAAATACATGCAAAATCTTGGGACAATGGACCATTCTGCTTCCCAGGGTTGTGTGCTGCCACATACAATAAAGTATTCTCGCACTGCGTTCACACGTCTCTGGGTCTTTTTCACAGATCGCATTGGTGAAACGATACGCTGTATGTCTTGCCTAATCATTACGGAGACACGGATAGAGACAAAGTGAACTGGTTGCACAGCTATTCAGATTTATTCAGTTTCAGTATCGTAGTACATGCTACACGGTCACAAATTCAAGGTGGGGTTTAGATGTCGCGCGATAAAAATCGAGCCCAGAGGTCAGCGAGCAGGGCAAAAAGAGCTTGTGTTTCCCGGGACCCGAGTACAGCTGGGAGGAGAACGTGTTTCAGAGACCCGAAGACAGCGGGGGCCGCGTTAGGGTTACAGGTTGACCCGAGGACGGCGGGAGTGAGGGGAATCCTACGCTCGGGTCGCCGGGACCCGAGGGTAGTGTGAGGGATAATAGAAAATATCTGAAGAAAATGCAAAATCTTGGGACAATGGACCATTCTGCTTCCCAGGGCTGTGTGCAGACCACTTTGCGCATTCATGCAAACGCTTTCCTCCGGTCACGTTGGAGACATACGAACAAGTATTTAATAGAAAATATCTGAAGCAGACCATTGCGCATTCATGATCGAATTCACCGTGCTGGAGGCAGCTATCAGACGGGCCAGTGGCGCAATGGATAACGCGTCTGACTACGGATCAGAAGATTCTAGGTTCGACTCCTGGCTGGCTCGTGGAATACTTTAGCTCACCTCATGCATGCTGGTCGAACGTGGCATGCTGTGCCTATTTTAAACGGTTTGCCATCTACAAACGGCCTTGCGTAAAACTCACTGACCGACAACGGAACTCGTTCAACTTATTATGCTTTTCACGGAAGAGATGTACTCGCAAAATTGCAGACGATAAAGATTTCCATGACGAGTACATTTCGTTTATTTTGCCACCGTGTTGCCTGTAACTCTGGACATCGATCATTGTTGGTCCCATATGGTCTAGCGGTTAGGATTCCTGGTTTTCACCCAGGCGGCCTGGGTTCCACTCCCGGTATGGGAACTCGCATTTTTGAAGGCGCATTTAACAAATGCCAACGTCTCATATTGATCAAGATCTGGTACCTGCATTATATCATTATGCAAACATATATATTTTTTTACATTTTAAGTTTGAAAGTGCTTCAGTCTTAGTTTGAAAGTTGTCGAATACACTGTAGCGTGGCAATGTATGCTGTAGCAGATCTCGTTCAGAAGCAGACACTACTGCTCGCAGACCTATGGTAACTTTTGTGTGATTTTGTAGGAGTAGAGTGTCCTACAATATGGTCTCATTTTAAAATGCACCAAACTACGCAGAGGCAACAAGGGTCAATTCAGGTATTGGTATTTTGTGGTAACTGCCGATGTAGCAAGCACCTAAAACAATTCTTGTCAGTGACTGAACCTAGTTGATATATGAATTTAGGAGTATTTTGAGTTCTTTGTAAAAATTGTTGGAATGAAGCCTTCCCTTGGAGCGTTACCGACCCCCCGGTGCTGACTTGCCGTGATCGTATAGTGGTTAGTACTCTGCGTTGTGGCCGCAGCAACCCCGGTTCGAATCCGGGTCACGGCATGATTTTGCCCAAAAAAACATGAAAAATTAATGTTACTACTTGATACTTATCTCATTATATGTACTTTGCTCGTTGCAAGCACGTTACCACCATAGCAAACGCTTTCCTCCGGTCACGTTGGAGACATACGAACAAGTATTTAATCGAAAATATCTGAAGCAGACCATTGCGCATTCATGATCGAATTCACCGTGCTGGAGGCAGCTATCAGATGGGGCAGTGGCGCAATGGATAACGCGTCTGACTACGGATCAGAAGATTCTAGGTTCGACTCCTGGCTGGCTCGTGGAATACTTTAGCTCACCTCATGCATGCTGGTCGAACGTGGCATGCTGTGCCTATTTTAAATGGTTTGCCATCTACAAACGGCCTTGCGTAAAACTCACTGACCGACAACGGAACTCGTTCAACTTCTTATGCTTTTCACGGAAGACATGTACTCGCAAAATTGCAGACGATAAAGATTTCCATGACGAGTACATTTCGTTTATTTTGCCACCGTGTTGCCTGTAACTCTGGACGTCGATCATTGTTGGTCCCATATGGTCTAGCGGTTAGGATTCCTGGTTTTCACCCAGGCGGCCTGGGTTCCACTCCCGGTATGGGAACTCGCATTTTTGAAGGCGCATTTAACAAATGCCAACGTCTCATATTGATCAAGATCTGGTACCTGCATTATATCATTATGCAAACATATATATTTTTTTACATTTTAAGTTTGAAAGTGCTTCAGTCTTAGTTTGAAAGTTGTCGAATACACTGTAGCGTGGCAATGTATGCTGTAGCAGATCTCGTTCAGAAGCAGACACTACTGCTCGCAGACCTATGGTAACTTTTGTGTGATTTTGTAGGAGTAGAGTGTCCTACAATATGGTCTCATTTTAAAATGCACCAAACTACGCAGAGGCAACAAGGGTCAATTCAGGTATTGGTATTTTGTGGTAACTGCCGATGTAGCAAGCACCTAAAACAATTCTTGTCAGTGACTGAACCTAGTTGATATATGAATTTAGGAGTATTTTGAGTTCTTTGTAAAAATTGGTGGAATGAAGCCTTCCCTTGGAGCATTACCGACCCCCCGGTGCTGACTTGCCGTGATCGTATAGTGGTTAGTACTCTGCGTTGTGGCCGCAGCAATCTGGTTCACGGCATGATTTTGCCCAAAAAAACATGAAAAATTCATGTTACTACTTGATACTTATCTCATGTACTTTGCTCGTTGCAAGCACGTTACCACCATAGCAAACGCTTTCCTCCGGTCACGTTGGAGACATACGAACAAGTATTTATCCCTCACACTACCCTCCGGTCCCGGCGACCCGAGCGTAGGATTCCCCCTCACTCCCGCCGTACTCGGGTCAACCTGTGTAACCCTAACGCAGCCCCCGCTGTCTTCGGGTCTCTGAAACACGTTCTCCTCACAGCTGTACTCGGGTCCCGGGAAACACAAGCTCTTTTTTGCCCTGCTCGCTGACCTCTGGGCTCAGAAACACACTGTCCCTGGCCTTTCCCCCTGTCTTTGGGTGTCAGAAACACGTTCTCCTCCCAGCTGTACTCGGGTGCCAGGAAACACAAGCTCTTTTTTGCCCTGCTCGCTGACCTCTGGGCTCCGAAACACACTGTCCCTGGCCTGCCCCCATGTCTTTGGGTGTCAGAAACACGTTCTCCTCCCAGCTGTACTCGGCTCCCAGGAAACACAAGCTCTTTATTGCCCTGCTCGCTGACCTCTGGTCTCAGAAACACACTGTCCCTGGCCTTTCCCCCTGTCTTTGGGTGTCAGAAACACGTTCTCCTCCCAACTGTACTCGGCTCCCGGGAAACACAAGCTCTTTTTTGCCCTGCTCCCTGGCCTCTGGGCTCAGAAACACACTGTCCCGGGCCTTTCCCCCTGTCTTTGTGTGTCAGAAACACATTCTCCTCCCAGCTGTACTCGGGTGCCAGGAAACACAAGCTCTTTTTTGCCCTGCCCGCTGCCCTCTGGTCTCAGAAACACACTGTCCTTCGCCATCGCCGCTGTCTTTGGGTGTCAGAAACACGTTCTCCTCCCAGCTGTACTCGTGTCCCGGGAAACACAAGCTCTTTTTTGCCCTGCTCGCTGCCCTCTGGTCTCAGAAACACACTGTCCCTGGCCTTTCCCCCTGTCTTCAGGTGTCAGAAACACGTTCTCCTCCCAGCTGTACTCGGCTCACGGGAAACACAAACTTTTTTTTGCCGTGCTCGCTGCCCTCTGGTCTCAGAAACACACTGTCCTTCGCCATCGCCGCTGTCTTTGGGTGTCAGAAACACGTTCTCCTCCCGGAAGTACTCGTGTCCCGGGAAACATAAGCTCTTTTTTGCCCTGCTCGCTGACCTCTGGGCTCAGAAACACACTGTCCCTGGCCTTTCCCCCTGTCTTTGGGTGTCAGAAACACGTTCTCCTCCCAGCTGTACTCGGGTGCCAGGAAACACAAGATCTTTTTTGCCCTGCTCGCTGCCCTCTGGTCTCAGAAACACACTGTCCTTCGCCTTCGCCGCTGTTTTCGGGTGTCAGAAACACGTTCTCCTCCCAGCTGTACTCGGCTCCCGGGAAACACAAGCTCTTTTTTGCCCTGCTCGCTGACCTCTGGGCTCAGAAACACACTGTCCTTGGCCTTTCCCCCTGTCTTCTGGTGTCAGAAACACGTTCTCCTCCCAGCTGTTCTCGGCTGCCGGGAAACACAAACTCTTTTTTGCCCTGCTCGCTGCCCTCTGGTCTCAGAAACTCCCTGTCCTTTGCTGGTCTCACTGTCCTTTTCTGGTCTCAGAAACACACTGTCCCTGGCCTTTCCCCCTGTCTTTGGGTGTCAGAAACACGTTCTCCTACCAGCTGTACTCGGGTGCCAGGAAACACAAGCTCTTTTTTGCCCTGCTCGCTGACCTCTGGGCTCAGAAACACACTGTCCCTGGCCTTTCCCCCTGTCTTTGGGTGTCAGAATCACGTTCCCCTCCCAGCTGTACTCGGCTCCCGGGAAACACAAACTCTTTTTTGCAGTGCTCGCTGCCCTCTGGTCTCAGAAACACACTGTCCTTCGCTATCGCCGCTGTCTTTGGGTGTCAGAAACACGTTCTCCTCTCAGATGTACTCGTGTCCCGGGAAACATAAGCTCTTTTTTTACCCTGCTCGCTGACCTCTGGGCTCAGAAACACACTGTCCTTGGCCTTTCCCCCTGTCTTCTGGTGTCAGAAACACGTTCTCCTCCCAGCTGTTCTCGGCTCCCGAGAAACACAAACTCTTTTTTGCCCTGCTCGCTGCCCTCTGGTCTCAGAAACACACTGTCCTTTGCTGGTCTCACTGTCCTTTTCTGGTCTCAGAAACACACTGTCCCTGGCCTTTCCCACAGTCTTTGGGTGTCAGAAACACGTTCTCCTCCCAGCTGTACTCGGATGCCAGGAAACACAAGCTCTTTTTTGCCTTGCTCGCTGACCTCTGGGCTCAGAAACACACTGTCCTTGGCCTTTCCCCCTGTCTTCTGGTGTCAGAAACACGTTCTCCTCCCAGCTGTACTCGGCTCCCGGGAAACACAAGTTCTTTTTTTGCCGTGCTCGCTGCCCTCTGGTCTCAGAAACACACTGTCCCTGGCCTTTCCCCCTGTCTTTGGGTGTCAGAAACACGTTCCCCTCCCAGCTGTACTCGGCTCCCGGGAAACACAAACTCTTTTTGCCCTGCTCGCTGACCTCTGGGCTCAGAAACACACTGTCCCTGGCCTTTCCCCCTGTCTTTGGGTGTCAGAATCACGTTCCCCTCCCAGCTGTACTCGGCTCCCGGGAAACACAAACTCTTTTTTGCCGTGCTCGCTGCCCTCTGGTCTCAGAAACACACTGTCCTTCGCTATCGCCGCTGTCTTTGGGTGTCAGAAACACGTTCTCCTCCCAGATGTACTCGTGTCCCGGGAAACATAAGCTCTTTTTTACCCTGCTCGCTGACCTCTGGGCTCAGAAACACACTGTCCCTGGCCTTTCCCCCTGTCTTTGGGTGTCAGAAACACGTTCTCCTCCCAGCTGTACTCGGCTCCCGGGAAACACAAACTCTTTTTTGCCCTGCTCGCTGCCCTCTGGTCTCAGAAACACACTGTCCTTGGCCTTTCCCCTGTCTTTGGTGTCAGAAACACGTTCAGCTGTCTCTTTTTTTGCCCTGCTCTGCCCTCTGGTCTCAGGTCTCAGAAACACACTGTCCCTGGCCTTTCCCACAGTCTTTGGGTGTCAGAAACACGTTCTCCTCCCAGCTGTACTCGGATGCCAGGAAACACAAGCTCTTTTTGCCCTGCTCGCTGACCTCTGGGCTCAGAAACACACTGTCCTTGGCCTTTCCCCTGTCTTCTGGTGTCAGAAACACGTTCTCCTCCCAGCTGTACTCGGCTCCCGGAAACACAAGTTTTTTTTCCCTGCTCGCTGACCTCTGGGCTCAGAAACACACTGTCCCTGGCCTTTCCCCCTGTCTTTGGGTGTCAGAAACACGTTCCCCTCCCAGCTGTACTCGGCTCCCGGGAAACACAAACTCTTTTTTGCCCTGCTCGCTGACCTCTGGGCTCAGAAACACACTGTCCCTGGCCTTTCCCCTGTCTTTGGGTGTCAGAATCACGTTCCCCTCCCAGCTGTACTCGGCTCCCGGGAAACACAAACTCTTTTTTGCCGTGCTCGCTGCCCTCTGGTCTCAGAAACACACTGTCCTTCGCCTTTCGCCGCTGTCTTTGGGTGTCAGAAACACATTCTCCTCCCAGATGTACTCGTGTCCCGGGAAACATAAGCTCTTTTTTTTTTACCCTGCTCGCTGACCTCTGGGCTCAGAAACACACTGTCCCTGGCCTTTCCCCCTGTCTTTGGGTGTCAGAAACACGTTCTCCTACCAGCTGTACTCGGGTGCCAGGAAACACAAGCTCTTTTTTGCCCTGCTCGCTGACCTCTGGGCTCAGAAACACACTGTCCCTGGCCTTTCCCCCTGTCTTTGGGTGTCAGAATCACGTTCCCTCCCAGCTGTACTCGGCTCCCGGGAAACACAAACTCTTTTTTGCCCTGCTCGCTGCCCTCTGGTCTCAGAAACACACTGTCCTTCGCTATCGCCGCTGTCTTTGGGTGTCAGAAACACGTTCTCCTCCCAGATGTACTCGTGTCCCGGGAAACATAAGCTCTTTTTTGCCCCTGCTCGCTGACCTCTGGGCTCAGAAACACACTGTCCTTGGCCTTTCCCCCTGTCTTTGGGTGTCAGAAACACGTTCTCCTCCCAGCTGTTCTCGGCTCCCGAGAAACACAAACTCTTTTTTGCCCTGCTCGCTGCCCTCTGGTCTCAGAAACACACTGTCCTTTGCTGGTCTCACTGTCCTTTTCTGGTCTCAGAAACACACTGTCCCTGGCCTTTCCCACAGTCTTTGGGTGTCAGAAACACGTTCTCCTCCCAGCTGTACTCGGATGCCAGGAAACACAAGCTCTTTTTTGCCCTGCTCGCTGACCTCTGGGCTCAGAAACACACTGTCCTTGGCCTTTCCCCTGTCTTCTGGTGTCAGAAACACGTTCTCCTCCCAGCTGTACTCGGCTCCCGGAAACACAAGTTCTTTTTTTGCCCTGCTCGCTGACCTCTGGGCTCAGAAACACACTGTCCCTGGCCTTTCCCCCTGTCTTTGGGTGTCAGAAACACGTTCCCCTCCCAGCTGTACTCGGCTCCCGGGAAACACAAACTCTTTTTTGCCCTGCTCGCTGACCTCTGGGCTCAGAAACACACTGTCCCTGGCCTTTCCCCCTGTCTTTGGGTGTCAGAATCACGTTCCCCTCCCAGCTGTACTCGGCTCCCGGGAACACAAACTCTTTTTTGCCCTGCTCGCTGCCCTCTGGTCTCAGAAACACACTGTCCTTCGCCTATCGCCGCTGTCTTTGGGTGTCAGAAACACGTTCTCCTCCCAGATGTACTCGTGTCCCGGAAACATAAGCTCTTTTTTGCCCTGCTCGCTGACCTCTGGGCTCAGAAACACACTGTCCTTGGCCTTTCCCCTGTCTTTGGGTGTCAGAAACACGTTCTCCTCCCAGCTGTTCTCGGCTCCCGGAAACACAAACTCTTTTTTGCCCTGCTGCTGCCCTCTGGTCTCAGAAACACACTGTCCTTTGCTGGTCTCACTGTCCTCTGGGCTCAGAAACACACTGTCCCTGGCCTTTCCCCTGTCTTTGGGTGTCAGAAACACGTTCTCCTCCCAGCTGTACTCGGGTGCCAGGAAACACAAGCTCTTTTTTGCCCTGCTCGCTGACCTCTGGGCCTTTCCCCCTGTCTTTGGGTGTCAGAAACCTCTGGGCTCAGAAACACACTGTCCCTGGCCTTTCCCCCTGTCTTTGGGTGTCAGAAACACGTTCTCCTCCCAGCTGTACTCGGCTCCCGGGAAACACAAACTCTTTTTTGCCGTGCTCGCTGCCCTCTGGTCTCAGAAACACACTGTCCTTCGCTTTCGCCGCTGTCTTTGGGTGTCAGAAACACGTTCTCCTCCCAGATGTACTCGTGTCCCGGGAAACATAAGCTCTTTTTTTACCCTGCTCGCTGACCTCTGGGCTCAGAAACACACTGTCCCTGGCCTTTCCCCCTGTCTTTGGGTGTCAGAAACACGTTCTCCTCCCAGCTGTACTCGGCTCCCGGGAAACACAAACTCTTTTTTGCCCTGCTCGCTGACCTCTGGGCTCAGAAACACACTGTCCCTGGCCTTTCCCCCTGTCTTTGGGTGTCAGAAACACGTTCTCCTCCCAGCTGTACTCGGCTCCCGGAAACACAAACTCTTTTTTTTGCCCTGCTGCTGACCTCTGGGCTCAGAAACACACTGTCCCTGGCCTTTCCCCCTGTCTTTGGGTGTCAGAAACACGTTCTCCTCCCAGCTGTACTCGGCTCCCGGGAAACACAAGCTCTTTTTTGCCCTGCTCGCTGACCTCTGGGCTCAGAAACACACTGTCCCTGGCCTTTCCCCCTGTCTTTGGGTGTCAGAAACACGTTCTCCTCCCAGCTGTACTCGGCTGCCAGGAAACACAAACTCTTTTTTGCCCTGCTCGCTGACCTCTGGGCTCAGAAACACACTGTCCCTGGCCTTTCCCCTGTCTTTGGGTGTCAGAAACACGTTCTCCTCCCAGCTGTACTCGGCTCCCGGGAAACACAAGCTCTTTTTTTTGCCCTGCTCGCTGACCTCTGGGCTCAGAAACACACTGTCCCTGGCCTTTCCCCCTGTCTTTGGGTGTCAGAAACACGTTCTCCTCCCAGCTGTACTCGGCTCCCGGAAACACAAGCTCTTTTTGCCCTGCTCGCTGACCTCTGGGCTCAGAAACACACTGTCCCTGGCCTTTCCCCCTGTCTTTGGGTGTCAGAAACACGTTCTCCTCCCAGCTGTACTCGGCTCCCGGGAAACACAAGCTCTTTTTTGCCCTGCTCGCTGACCTCTGGGCTCAGAAACACACTGTCCCTGGCCTTTCCCCTGTCTTTGGGTGTCAGAAACACGTTCTCCTCCCAGCTGTACTCGGCTCCCGGAAACACAAGCTCTTTTTTGCCCTGCTCGCTGACCTCTGGGCTCAGAAACACACTGTCCCTGGCCTTTCCCCTGTCTTTGGGTGTCAGAAACACGTTCTCCTCCCAGCTGTACTCGGCTCCCGGAAACACAAGCTCTTTTTTGCCCTGCTCGCTGACCTCTGGGCTCAGAAACACACTGTCCCTGGCCTTTCCCCCTGTCTTTGGGTGTCAGAAACACGTTCTCCTCCCAGCTGTACTCGGCTCCCGGGAAACACAAACTCTTTTTTGCCCTGCTCGCTGACCTCTGGGCTCAGAAACACACTGTCCCTGGCCTTTCCCCTGTCTTTGGGTGTCAGAAACACGTTCTCCTCCCAGCTGTACTCGGCTGCCAGGAAACACAAGCTCTTTTTTTTTGTGCTCGCTGACCTCTGGGCTCAGAAACACACTGTCCCTGGCCTTTCCCCTGTCTTTGGGTGTCAGAAACACGTTCTCCTCCCAGCTGTACTCGGCTCCCGGAAACACAAGCTCTTTTTTTGCCCTGCTCGCTGACCTCTGGGCTCAGAAACACACTGTCCCTGGCCTTTCCCCTGTCTTTGGGTGTCAGAAACACGTTCTCCTCCCAGCTGTACTCGGCTCCCGGAAACACAAGCTCTTTTTTGCCCTGCTCGCTGACCTCTGGGCTCAGAAACACACTGTCCCTGGCCTTTCCCCTGTCTTTGGGTGTCAGAAACACGTTCTCCTCCCAGCTGTACTCGGCTCCCGGGAAACACAAGCTCTTTTTTGCCCTGCTCGCTGACCTCTGGGCTCAGAAACACACTGTCCCTGGCCTTTCCCCTGTCTTTGGGTGTCAGAAACACGTTCTCCTCCCAGCTGTACTCGGGTCCCGGGAAACACAAGCTCTTTTTTGCCCTGCTCGCTGACCTCTGGGCTCAGAAACACACTGTCCCTGGCCTTTCCCCCTGTCTTTGGGTGTCAGAAACACGTTCTCCTCCCAGCTGTACTCGGCTCCCGGAAACACAAGCTCTTTTTTGCCCTGCTCGCTGACCTCTGGGCTCAGAAACACACTGTCCCTGGCCTTTCCCCTGTCTTTGGGTGTCAGAAACACGTTCTCCTCCCAGCTGTACTCGGCTGCCCGGAAACACAAGCTCTTTTTTGCCCTGCTCGCTGACCTCTGGGCTCAGAAACACACTGTCCCTGGCCTTTCCCCTGTCTTTGGGTGTCAGAAACACGTTCTCCTCCCAGCTGTACTCGGCTCCCGGAAACACAAGCTCTTTTTTGCCCTGCTCGCTGACCTCTGGGCTCAGAAACACACTGTCCCTGGCCTTTCCCCTGTCTTTGGGTGTCAGAAACACGTTCTCCTCCCAGCTGTACTCGGCTCCCAGGAAACACAAGCTCTTTTTTGCCCTGCTCGCTGACCTCTGGGCTCAGAAACACACTGTCCCTGGCCTTTCCCCCTGTCTTTGGGTGTCAGAAACACGTTCTCCTCCCAGCTGTACTCGGGTCCCAGGAAACACAAGCTCTTTTTTTGCCCTGCTCGCTGACCTCTGGGCTCAGAAACACACTGTCCCTGGCCTTTCCCCTGTCTTTGGGTGTCAGAAACACGTTCTCCTCCCAGCTGTACTCGGGTCCCGGAAACACAAGCTCTTTTTTGCCCTGCTCGCTGACCTCTGGGCTCAGAAACACACTGTCCCTGGCCTTTCCCCTGTCTTTGGGTGTCAGAAACACGTTCTCCTCCCAGCTGTACTCGGGTGCCAGGAAACACAAGCTCTTTTTTGCCCTGCTCGCTGACCTCTGGGCTCAGAAACACACTGTCCCTGGCCTTTCCCCCTGTCTTTGGGTGTCAGAAACACGTTCTCCTCCCAGCTGTACTCGGGTGCCGGGAAACACAAGCTCTTTTTTGCCCTGCTCGCTGACCTCTGGGCTCAGAAACACACTGTCCCTGGCCTTTCCCCCTGTCTTTGGGTGTCAGAAACACGTTCTCCTCCCAGCTGTACTCGGCTCCCGGAAACACAAGCTCTTTTTTTGCCCTGCTCGCTGACCTCTGGGCTCAGAAACACACTGTCCCTGGCCTTTCCCCCTGTCTTTGGGTGTCAGAAACACGTTCTCCTCCCAGCTGTACTCGGCTCCCCAGGAAACACAAGCTCTTTTTTGCCCTGCTCGCTGACCTCTGGGCTCAGAAACACACTGTCCCTGGCCTTTCCCCCTGTCTTTGGGTGTCAGAAACACGTTCTCCTCCCAGCTGTACTCGGCTCCCGGGAACACAAGCTCTTTTTTGCCCTGCTCGCTGACCTCTGGGCTCAGAAACACACTGTCCCTGGCCTTTCCCCTGTCTTTGGGTGTCAGAAACACGTTCTCCTCCCAGCTGTACTCGGGTGCCAGGAAACACAAGCTCTTTTTTGCCCTGCTCGCTGACCTCTGGGCTCAGAAACACACTGTCCCTGGCCTTTCCCCCTGTCTTTGGGTGTCAGAAACACGTTCTCCTCCCAGCTGTACTCGGCTCCCGGAAACACAAGCTCTTTTTTGCCCTGCTCGCTGACCTCTGGGCTCAGAAACACACTGTCCCTGGCCTTTCCCCCTGTCTTTGGGTGTCAGAAACACGTTCTCCTCCCAGCTGTACTCGGGTGCCAGGAAACACAAGCTCTTTTTTGCCCTGCTCGCTGACCTCTGGGCTCAGAAACACACTGTCCCTGGCCTTTCCCCTGTCTTTGGGTGTCAGAAACACGTTCTCCTCCCAGCTGTACTCGGCTCCCGGGAAACACAAGCTCTTTTTGCCCTGCTCGCTGACCTCTGGGCTCAGAAACACACTGTCCTTGGCCTTTCCCCCTGTCTTTGGGTGTCAGAAACACGTTCTCCTCCCAGCTGTACTCGGCTGCCAGGAAACACAAGTTCTTTTTTGCCCTGCTCGCTGACCTCTGGGCTCAGAAACACACTGTCCCTGGCCTTTCCCCCTGTCTTTGGGTGTCAGAAACACGTTCTCCTCCCAGCTGTACTCGGGTGCCAGGAAACACAAGCTCTTTTTGCCCTGCTCGCTGACCTCTGGGCTCAGAAACACACTGTCCCTGGCCTTTCCCCTGTCTTTGGGTGTCAGAAACACGTTCTCCTCCCAGCTGTACTCGGGTCCCAGGAAACACAAGCTCTTTTTTTTACCCTGCTCGCTGACCTCTGGGCTCAGAAACACACTGTCCCTGGCCTTTCCCCCTGTCTTTGGGTGTCAGAAACACGTTCTCCTCCCAGCTGTACTCGGCTCCCGGAAACACAAACTCTTTTTTGCCCTGCTCGCTGCCCCAGAAACACACTCTGGGCTCAGAAACACACTGTCCCTGGCCTTTCCCCTGTCTTTGGGTGTCAGAAACACGTTCTCCTCCCAGCTGTACTCGGCTCCCGGGAAACACAAGCTCTTTTTTGCCCTGCTCGCTGACCTCTGGGCTCAGAAACACACTGTCCCTGGCCTTTCCCCCTGTCTTTGGGTGTCAGAAACACGTTCTCCTCCCAGCTGTACTTGGGTGCCAGGAAACACAAGCTCTTTTTTGCCCTGCTCGCTGACCTCTGGGCTCAGAAACACACTGTCCCTGGCCTTTCCCCCTGTCTTTGGGTGTCAGAAACACGTTCTCCTCCCAGCTGTACTCGGCTCCCGGGAAACACAAGCTCTTTTTGCCCTGCTCGCTGACCTCTGGGCTCAGAAACACACTGTCCCTGGCCTTTCCCCCTGTCTTTGGGTGTCAGAAACACGTTCTCCTCCCAGCTGTACTCGGCTCCCGGGAAACACAAGCTCTTTTTGCCCTGCTCGCTGACCTCTGGGCTCAGAAACACACTGTCCCTGGCCTTTCCCCTGTCTTTGGGTGTCAGAAACACGTTCTCCTCCCAGCTGTACTCGGCTCCCGGGAAACACAAGCTCTTTTTTGCCCTGCTCGCTGACCTCTGGGCTCAGAAACACACTGTCCCTGGCCTTTCCCCCTGTCTTTGGGTGTCAGAAACACGTTCTCCTCCAGCTGTACTTGGGTGCCAGGAAACACAAGCTCTTTTTTGCCCTGCTCGCTGCCCTCTGGTCTCAGAAACACACTGTCCCTGGCCTTTCCCCTGTCTTTGGGTGTCAGAAACACGTTCTCCTCCCAGCTGTACTCGGCTCCCGGAAACACAAGCTCTTTTTTGCCCTGCTCGCTGACCTCTGGGCTCAGAAACACACTGTCCCTGGCCTTTCCCCTGTCTTTGGGTGTCAGAAACACGTTCTCCTCCCAGCTGTACTCGGGTGCCAGGAAACACAAGCTCTTTTTTGCCCTGCTCGCTGACCTCTGGGCTCAGAAACACACTGTCCCTGGCCTTTCCCCTGTCTTTGGGTGTCAGAAACACGTTCTCCTCCCAGCTGTACTCGGGTGCCAGGAAACACAAGCTCTTTTTTGCCCTGCTCGCTGACCTCTGGGCTCAGAAACACACTGTCCTTGGCCTTTCCCCCTGTCTTTGGGTGTCAGAAACACGTTCTCCTCCCAGCTGTACTCGGGTCCCAGGAAACACAAGCTCTTTTTGCCCTGCTCGCTGACCTCTGGGCTCAGAAACACACTGTCCCTGGCCTTTCCCCTGTCTTTGGGTGTCAGAAACACGTTCTCCTCCCAGCTGTACTCGGGTGCCAGGAAACACAAGCTCTTTTTTGCCCTGCTCGCTGCCCTCTGGTCTCAGAAACACACTGTCCCTGGCCTTTCCCCCTGTCTTTGGGTGTCAGAAACACGTTCTCCTCCCAGCTGTACTCGGCTCCCGGGAAACACAAGTACTTTTTTTTTGCCCTGCTCGCTGACCTCTGGGCTCAGAAACACACTGTCCCTGGCCTTTCCCCCTGTCTTTGGGTGTCAGAAACACGTTCTCCTCCCAGCTGTACTCGGCTCCCGGGAAACACAAACTCTTTTTTGCCGTGCTCGCTGCCCTCTGGTCTCAGAAACACACTGTCCTTGGCCTTTCCCCTGTCTTTGGGTGTCAGAAACACGTTCTCCTCCCAGAAGTACTCGTGTCCCGGGAAACATAACTCTTTTTTTACCCTGCTCGCTGACCTCTGGGCTCAGAAACACACTGTCCCTGGCCTTTCCCCCTGTCTTTGGGTGTCAGAAACACGTTCTCCTCCCAGCTGTACTCGGCTCCCGGAAACACAAGCTCTTTTTTGCCCTGCTCGCTGACCTCTGGGCTCAGAAACACACTGTCCCTGGCCTTTCCCCGCTGTCTTTGGGTGTCAGAAACACGTTCTCCTCCCAGCTGTACTCGGTGCCCCGGAAACACAAGCTCTTTTTTGCCCTGCTCGCTGACCTCTGGTCTCAGAAACACACTGTCCCTGGCCTTTCCCCTGTCTTTGGGTGTCAGAAACACGTTCTCCTCCCAGCTGTACTCGGCTCCCGGAAACACAAGCTCTTTTTTGCCCTGCTCGCTGACCTCTGGGCTCAGAAACACACTGTCCTTGGCCTTTCCCCCTGTCTTTGGGTGTCAGAAACACGTTCTCCTCCCAGCTGTACTCGGCTCCCGGGAAACACAAGTTCTTTTTTGCCCTGCTCGCTGCCCTCTGGTCTCAGAAACACACTGTCCTTGGCCTTTCCCCGCTGTCTTTGGGTGTCAGAAACACGTTCTCCTCCCAGATGTACTCGTGTCCCGGGAAACACAAGCTCTTTTTTGCCGTGCTCGCTGCCCTCTGGTCTCAGAAACACACTGTCCCTGGCCTTTCCCCCTGTCTTTGGGTGTCAGAAACACGTTCTCCTCCCAGCTGTACTCGGCTCCCGGGAAACACAAACTCTTTTTTGCCCTGCTCGCTGACCTCTGGGCTCAGAAACACACTGTCCCTGGCCTTTCCCCCTGTCTTTGGGTGTCAGAAACACGTTCTCCTCCCAGCTGTACTCGGCTCCCGGAAACACAAACTCTTTTTTGCCCTGCTCGCTGACCTCTGGTCTCAGGAAACACACTGTCCCTGGCCTTTCCCCTGTCTTTGGGTGTCAGAAACACGTTCTCCTCCCAGATGTACTCGTGTCCCGGGAAACATAAGCTCTTTTTTTACCCTGCTCGCTGACCTCTGGGCTCAGAAACACACTGTCCCTGGCCTTTCCCCCTGTCTTTGGGTGTCAGAAACACGTTCTCCTACCAGCTGTACTCGGGTGCCAGGAAACACAAGCTCTTTTTTTGCCCTGCTCGCTGACCTCTGGGCTCAGAAACACACTGTCCCTGGCCTTTCCCCTGTCTTTGGGTGTCAGAAACACGTTCTCCTCCCAGCTGTACTCGGCCTCCGGAAACACAAGCTCTTTTTTTTCCTGCTCGCTGCCCTCTGGTCTCAGAAACACACTGTCCCTGGCCTTTCCCCCTGTCTTTGTGTGTCAGAAACATGTTCTCCTCCCAGCTGTACTCGGGTGCCAGGAAACACAAGCTGTTTTTTGCCCTGCTCGCTGACCTCTGGGCTCAGAAACACACTGTCCCTGGCCTTTCCCCCTGTCTTTGTGTGTCAGAAACACGGTCTCCTCCCAGCTGTCCTTGGGTCCGTCACAAGGTCTACTAACGGCGCGGCGTCCGCCAGGGTCTCGCGTCACACAGGCACAAACCATGGCCTCTGCCGAGGGAGACATGACGCGACAGGGCTTCACGGCCACACAGGCCCTGGAGCAGATGGTGGCCTCCGAGGACGAGGGGCCCGAGGAGGACGTGTCGGAAGAGGAGGACGGCGAGGAGTACGACCCGGAGCACGACGACGACGCCGTCGACGACGAAGAGGCCCCGGACGTTGCGGACGCCGCGGCAGACGACGATCGCCCGGGGGACAGGAGGGCCGACGGCGAGATCTACCTGTCGAAGAACGGCAAGATCGCGTGGTCCTCGGTGCCCTGTCGCGCGCGGCAAGGGTCGCCGCCCCAGGGACGTCACGAGACGGTTGCGGGACCGACGGCGCAGGCGGCGGCGGGAGCGTGCGACATCGCCTCGGCGTTCAGCCTGTTCATCACGCCGCGCGTGGAGGCGATCGTCCTGGAGGCCACGAACCGCGAGGGCTCTCGGCGACACGGAGACGCCTGGCGCGGGATGGACGCGGTCGACCTGCGTGCCTACGCGGGCCTGCTGATCCTGGCCGGTGTGTACAGGTCCCGGGGCGAGGCCGCGGCGAGCCTCTGGGACGCCGAGAGCGGACGGCCGATTTTCCGCGCGACCATGCCGCTCAAGGTGTTCTACGCGTACTCGAGCCTGCTGCGCTTCGACGACCGCGAGACGCGGCCCGCGAGGCGCGCAGTCGACAAACTGGCCGCCGTGCGAGAGCTCTGGGACGAGTGGTCGGCGCGCCTGCCGAGCCTCTACAACCCCGGGCCCGACGTGACGGTGGACGAGCAGCTGGTCCCGTTCAGAGGTAGCGGCTGCGTGTTTGTGCGTGTGTGTCTGTCTGTGTGTGTGTGTGTGTGTATGTCTGTGTGTCGCTCAACCTTGTGCTCCTTCTTCCCCAGGTCGCTGTCCGTTTCGCCAGTACATGCCGAGCAAGCCGGCGAGGTACGGGATCAAGGCGTGGGTGTGCTGCGACGCGCGGTCCAGCTACGCCTGGAAGATGCAGGTGTACACGGGGAAGACGCGCGACGGCCCGGAGAGAAACCTGGGCGCGCGGGTCGTGTTCGACCTGACGGAGGGACTGCCCCGGGACCACACGGTCACCTGTGACAATTTCTTCACGTCCTACGAACTCGCGCAGCGGCTCCTCGCGGACAGGGGTCTCGCCCTGGTCGGCACGGTGCGCAAGAACAAGCCCGAGCTGCCGCCCGCGCTGCTCGCGACCAAGACCCGACGGGTCCTGTCGTCGGCGTTCGCCTTCACGCCCATCGCCACGCTGGTGTCCTACTTGGCCCGGCGAAACAGGAACGTGCTGCTCCTGAGCACGCTGCACGCGGACGCCCGGCTCAGCGACCGCGCGGACAGGAAGCCCGCGCTCATCCTCGACTACAACCGCAACAAGGGCGGCGTGGACAACCTGGACAAGGTCATCGGCACGTACAGCTGCCGACGGATGACCGCGCGTTGGCCCCTGGCCGTGTTCCACAACATCCTCGACGTGTCCTCGTACAACGCCTTCGTGATATGGCGCGAGGTCCACCCCGACTGGATGCCCGGCAAGCGCAACAAGAGGCGCGTGTTCCTGGAGCGCCTGGGCAAGGCGCTCGTGAGGCCGCTCATCGAAAGGCGCGTCACCCTGCCACGCACGGAAGCGTCCGCGGCGGTCGTGAGGGCCGCGCGCGAGGAGGCCCTATGCGGCACGCCGCCCGATGACGTGGCTCGATCCGGACGCCCTGGGGCCGAGAGCGCCCGCTCCGGAAGCGCCCGCGCCGGACAACCGAGCCAGCAAGAGGAAGAGGTGTCAGATGTGCCCGTCCAAGAAGGACCGCAAGACGCACACGGTGTGCGGCCGGTGTAACAAGTACATCTGCAAAGACTGCTCGCGAGCCTACTGTACCGCGTGCGCCAACTGGGGCTTCGTCCGAGGCGGGACGATTTGACAGACGATGGGTGCATTGTTGTTGTTGGCTGTGTGTGTGTGTGTGTGTGTGTGTCTGAAACGCTTATGTCGCCATTGCTTGAAATGTACCGTATGTCCCGAAACGGACACGGAATTAATAATGAAATAAATACTAATAACAATAATAATAAATCGATTACAGTGGAACGCATGCACGTTGTTGTATTTTGGGCTCCTCTTTTTTGCAAAACTCCCAGGGCTGAGTGAAATGGGATCGCGGGTCACTCGGACCCGCTCAATTCGGGTGTGTACGCGACGCAAGGACAACGTCAGGGTTAGATGCCGAGGTGGCGAGTTCGAGCCTCGCCGGGCGGTGGTTTTTACACCCTCGCCGATAAATACTAATAAAGGTAGTAAGAATAGATGGACAACGGTGAAACACGCGCACGTTGTTGTATTTCGGCCTCCTCCTTTTTCAAAACTCTGGGGTGAGGGCTGTGTGAAAAGAGATCGCGGGTCACTCTGACCGCTCGACTCGGGCTGTGTACGCGACGCGAGGATGCAACCTCGGAGTAGGTAGTGTGGCTGGGGTCTAAGTGGATAGATGGACAAATCCCACCACTGCTATGTCTGCTTTATATTGTTGATATTTAGATTTCTATTCTTTGTCTTAATAATGTAATGTTGTGAGTTCGAGCCTCGCCAAGTGTAATATTTCGCATTTAAGTTTGCGGTGGTTTTATTTAGGACACCTTTTGTAGCTAGAAATCCCAAAATACAAATTTTCTTTATGGACATCTTGACTGATGTAGTTTAACAGGCGATGTAGTCCATCGCATTACAGAATCTGCAGCTTTGTCAATTTCAACAGTTTTGTCTGTTTGCTACTTATTGTTGGTAATGAAAATGTACTAATTTGAGATCAGATATTATGGAAAAATGCTCGTTGGGAGCAATTCTGGTATCGCAGAGTAGGTAGTGTGGCTGAGCGGTCTAAGGCGCTGGATTTAGGCTTCAGTCTCTTCGGAGGCGTGGGTTCAAATCCCACCACTGCCATGTCTGATTTATATTGTTGATATTTAGATTTCTATTCTTTGTCTTAATAATGTAATGTACGGAACTAGCTACCTCACGACTTTCCATCCCGCAAATTACAAGTGCAATATTACGCATTTAAGTTTGGTATTGTATTTGGCGTAGTCTAACGCAGTTTATTTAGGCCTACCTTTTGTAGCTAGAAATCCCAAAATACTAATTTTCACTATGGACATCTTGATTGAGGTAGTTTAACAGGCGATGTAGTCCATCGCATTACAGAATCTGCAGCTTTGTCAATTTCAACAGTTTTGTCTGCTTGCTACTTATTGTTGGTAATGAAAATGTACTAATTTGAGATGAGATTTTATGGGAAAATGCTGGTCAGGAGCAATTCCACTATTGCAGAGCATGTAGTGTGGCCGAGCGGTCTAAGGCGCTGGATTAAGCCTCCAGTCTCTTTGGAGGCGTGGGTTCAAATCCCACCACTGCCATGACGCCTTTATATGGTAAAAATGTATATTTCTATTCTTTCTCTCAATAATGTAATGTACGGAACTAGCTACCTCACGACTTTCCATCCCGCAAATTACAAGTGCAATATTACGCACTTAAGTTTGGTAGTGCGTTGGCGTAGTCTAAAGCAGTTTATTTAGGCCTACCTTTTGTAGCTAGAAATCCCAAAATACAAATTTTCCTTATGGACATCTTGATTGATGTAGTTTAACAGGCGATGTAGTTCATCGCAATACAGAATCTGCAGCTTTGTCAATTTCAACAGTTTTGTCTGCTTGCTACTTATTGTTGGTAATGAAAATGTACTAATTTGAGATCAGATATTATGGAAAAATGCTCGTCGGGAGCAATTCTGGTATTGCAGAGTAGGTAGTGTGGCCGAGCGGTCTAAGGCGCTGGATTTAGGCTTCAGTCTCTTCGGAGGCGTGGGTTCAAATCCCACCACTGCCATGTCTGCTTTATATTGTTGAAATTTAGATTTCTATTCTTTCTCTTAATAATGTAATGTACGGAACTAGCTACCTCACGACTTTCCATCCCGCTTATTACAAGTGTAATATTTCGCATTTAAGTTTGGTAGTTGTTGTGGAAAATATACATTTAGTTTGTGAAGTTCAGTAATAGTGAGGTTAAACGTGAATTCGCATGCGATATGGACATCATTAAGGACGGAAAGCACGAGACCCTGGAGAACAGGATCTACGAGAAGCTTTACATTGTTAGAGGGGCCCAATGCTAGAAACAGATGTCCTGTTTTTCCTAATCTGTAAGGACTGTCAAAAGGAAATGTATATGTCTTTGTTCGCCTCATGTGTTGTCATCACAAATCGAATTGTAACTAACCTCACTTGACCTGACTGAGGAGTGACCCTCGGGTTATTGTGACAGCTCCATACATTTCCCATATTATTGTATATTTTAATTAGATCATGTGTAAGCCTCATCCGTTCTCCATCTGGTATTGATAAGTTCGTGTGGAAGGGTGTGCGTAAATTTACCCCTATATATATGTGACATTGTACTCCTGTACAGTAGGAAATATTATACCTGACACTACAGTTTGCCGTCTGTATGTGAAAAGGTTTTTCCTCATCTATCAATTAAACTGTTAGAGTTAACTTGAGAGATACTCTTGTCTGTTCTTATTTCGAGTCTGGTTTCGGTATGTATTTGCTTAATGTTATTTTAGAGATAAAGGTATAGTAACATTAATTACGTGGTATTAGAAATAATTCCATAACATAGTGCGTTGGCGTAGTCTAAAGCATTTTATTTAGGACTACCTTTTGTAGCTAGAAATCCCAAAATACAAATTTCCATTATGGACATCTTGACTGATGTAGTTTAACAGGCGATGTAGTCCATCGCATTACAGAATCTGCAGCTTTGTCAATTTCAACAGTTTTGTCTGCTTGCTACTTATTGTTGGTAATGAAAATGTACTAATTTGAGATGAGATTTAATGGGAAAATGCTGGTCAGGAGCAATTCCTCTATTGCAGAGCAGGTAGTGTGGCCCAGCGGTCTAAGGCGCTGGATTTAGGCTCCAGTCTCTTCGGAGGCGTGGGTTCAAATCCCACCACTGCCACGACGCCTTTATATGGTAAAAATGTATATTTCTATTCTTTCTCTCAATAATGTAATGTACGGAACTAGCTACCTCACGACTTTCCATCCCGCAAATTACAAGTGCAATATTACACACTTAAGTTTGGTAGTGCGTTGGCGTAGTCTAAAGCAGTTTATTTAGGCCTACCTTTTGTAGCTAGAAATCCCAAAATACAAATTTTCATTATGGACATCTTGATTGATGTAGTTTAACAGGCGATGTAGTCCATCGCAATACAGAATCTGCATCTTTGTCAATTTCAACAGTTTTGTCTGCTTGCTACTTATTGTTGCAAGCATGAATACACACTACTGCTGCATGCACCATAGTATGCAATGTGTTAAACCTGTCAGTCATTACTCATGAATACACACTGCTGCTGCATGCACCATAGTATGCAATGTGGAAAACCTATGGTGCATGCAGCAGTAGTGTGTATTCATGAGTAATGACTGACAGGTTTAACACATTGCATACTATGGTGCATGCAGCAGTAGTGTGTATTCATGAGTAATGACTGACAGGTTTAACACATTGTATAATATGGTGCATGTAGCAGCAGTGTGTATTCATGAGTAATGACTGATAGGTTTAACACATTGCATACTATTGTGCATGTAGCAGTAGTGTGTATTCATGAGTAATGACTGATAGGTTTAACACATCACATACTATGGTGCATGTAGCAGCAGTGTGTATTCATGAGTAATGACTGATAGGTTTAACACATCACATACTATGGTGCTTGCAGCAGTAGTGTGTATTCATGAGTAATGACTGACAGGTTTAACACATTGCATACTATGGTGCATGCAGCAGTAGTGTGTATTCATGAGTAATGACTGACAGGTTTAACACATTGTATAATATGGTGCATGTAGCAGCAGTGTGTATTCATGAGTAATGACTGATAGGTTTAACACATTGCATACTATTGTGCATGTAGCAGTAGTGTGTATTCATGAGTAATGACTGATAGGTTTAACACATCACATACTATGGTGCATGTAGCAGCAGCGTCACCTCAATTCGGCAGTTTGTATCAGTAAACAGTCGACTAGAGGCGGCCGCAGGCACATACCACAATTTCAGCAGAAATAGTAACCTCTAGTTGTTTGTGTTAGGACGGCGGTTGCATAGATATTCTTTCATTACGTGTTTGTGAGTACTGAGAAGTGTAGTTTCAGCTTACCCTTCCAGTATGCCAAACTTGGATACGTCACTGGCAGCACCAATAGCATAAACACGATTGTCTACACGTGTCAGTGCAGAAATGGTACTTACCACCAGGTTTAGGACTTAACAGGCAAGGAGAATTACAGAGACTATAGCTATACACAGCTGTACTGACAAAAGAGCAGAGCCAACACATTACTGAATATGAAATATTTTATTACTAAAAGTTGTGGTATACAGAAGGTGCTCTTTTCAGATCAGCTAAATTTCACAACTCAATTATTTGCTTGGATCACAAAATCTTTCTCTGAAATGAAAAAACCTACGAAATAAAACGTGAATATCTTGGAGAAAGACTGCGGGAATAATGGAATATATACAACATGAGAGCAAGGAGGAAAAGTGGTGGTGGATTTTAAAGGTTGGCATGGTTTTGTTTAAACAAGGCTCATGCAGGAGGCACTTAAATCTGAGAGCCTATAGCCAGAACACTGTCAGAAAGAGGGAGAAAGAGAATGACAGGAAGAATGGGACAATGCCAAAGATAATGAGGACGGCACTGTTATGTAAAATTACTGCCCAGAAATTAAACTTCCCTATTCTTCAGGTGGAACACATTACTACGAATCTTTCTTAAAAGGACAATTATATAAGTATATTATTTTTTTATACTTATATATTAGATGTTTCTCACCCTGAAATATTGGGCCCAAGACACAAGGAGCAATCTATAGTTTGTTTTCCTTAACTACCATAATTGATTTTAGCCTCTGCTAAATACAAACCTATGGAAGGGAGGCGTTTGATCATGTTTGTTTTATATTGGCCAAATAAGAATAAAAAACGATGGATTCATTTAATTTTTGTTTTAAATTAAACCTTGTAGGATCTTATAATTATGCAAAAGTAACTAAAGTTTGGAATAGGTCATATTCAACAGTAAACAGAATTGTGCATTACAATTTCTTTCGGCCCTCAGGCTACCTTCAAATTGAGAAACCATTGAACAAATAAAACCATAAAATGAAAATCGTCCTATAATCACAGGCCTGGGACGTGAATGCTGTTACGCACGCAGAGAGCATTTACAGTACATGAGCCTGGGCTCTGCACATCTACAGCATAGCAAAAATGGTACACAATCAAAGCATGCATGGCTGCAGGACGAGCAATGAGGGTGATCATAGAAAAGGAACTGCCAAAGACATGCCATTATGCATCACCTCCATCATGCGTCAAGTACACAACACGCATTTCAAAAACCCACCGACACTCAGATTCATATTTACAGGATGATTTTGATTACACTTTTGATGCCAGTTAATTTTTTAAAGTCCATAACTTCCCCTTTGCCGTCCAGAAGTGTGAAGTTTGACAATGATAAATCACTACGTTTTTTTTCATGAATCCATATTTTCCATTAACTATTTACATTAAGAACCAGATATCAGGTTATAGTAACCTTAAAAAAAAGGGAGGGAAAAAAACAATTTAAATCGGAACGATGGCCTTTTTCTTATTTGGTTGCCAGACCAACATTTGTGCCTTCTTGCCAATTGTTATGGTCATGCCAGAATGACCCTGGGAGTTTATAAGACAGCACAAACTGATCTGAAACCAGGCTAGTGGTATAAGGTGAACTGGTCTGAGATCAGTTCTCCTGGATGATAGGGTACAACCAGGTTGCTGGTTGGGCTGATCTGAGGTAAGATATTCTCCTGCATTAAACATTGCAACAGAGCCTGGTGGGTAATTGGGCTCTTCTGATATCAGATCTTCTCCTGGATGAAGGGGTGTTACAGAGCCTGGTGGGTAATCGGGCTGTTCTGATATCAGATCTCCTGGATGAAGGGGTGTTACAGAGCCTGGCAGGTAATCGGGCTGTTCTGATATCAGATCTTCTCCTGGATGAAGGGGTGTTGCAGAGCCTGGTTGATACTGATGCGCTTGGCCGGGTCCAGCATCAGGGTGCTGTCGATGAGGTCTTTGAGGACCAGGACTTTCTTCCTCTGCTCCTCAGGCAGCCGCTGGCCCCCAATCATGTCAGCTAACAGGTCCTTTGTCGGGTTGATAGTGCTCATCACCGTTACCTTCTCCTGCGGACAAGGCAGTGAAGGCCAGGTGCAAGGAGGCAGAAAAAGACAGAGAAAAGTTTGAAAATTAGCCTTAATAATTAGCCCAGCACACCAAGGGCATAACATAGACTGTCCCAGACCCAAAAAAATTGGTCTGTGACAGTTCAACACAGACTTTGGGAAGATCTAAAAATGCATAGACCTACAGTGACATGTTTAAACACAAGACTGATGGAGCAGATTCTCACATTTAGAATTAAAAGTGAATAAGTTTAATTCAATAAATAAAATAGAATTGCAGAGGGAATACTGGAAAAAAGCTATGACAGATATAATAAACATCCAGTCCAAAGGGGCGAGAAAAAATATACATGTAATATTTCCTCAACCGAACCGGTCCATCCCTCTCTTCCGATTCTCACACCTTCTCTCTTTATTACTTCACACATCTCAGAACCCATGTACTAGCCCTCTATTCCGATTCTCACACGTTCTCTCTTTATTACTTCACACATCTCAGAACCCATGTACTAGCCCTCCTCCGATTCTCACACGTTCTCTCTTTATCACTTCACACATCTCAGAACCCATGTACTAGCCCTCCTCCGATTCTCACACGTTCTCTCTTTATCACTTCACACATCTCAGAACCCATGTACTAGCCCTCTTCCGATTCTTACACGTTCTCTCTTTATCACTTCACACATCTCAGAACCCATGTACTAGCCCTCTCTTCCGATTCTTACACGTTCTCTCTTTATTACTTCACACATCTCAGAACCCATGTACTAGCCCTCCTCCGATTCTCACACGTTCTCTCTTTATTACTTCACACATCTCAGAACCCATGTACTAGCCCTCCTCCGATTCTCACACGTTCTCTCTTTATCACATCACACATCTCAGAACCTATGTACTAGCCCTCTCTTCCGATTCTTACACGTTCTCTCTTTATCACTTCACACATCTCAGAACCTATGTACTAGCCCTCTATTCCGATTCTCACACGTTCTCTCTTTATTACTTCACACATCTCAGAACCCATGTACTAGCCCTCCTCCGATTCTCACACGTTCTCTCTTTATCACTTCACACATCTCAGAACCCATGTACTAGCCCTCCTCCGATTCTCACACGTTCTCTCTTTATCACTTCACACATCTCAGAACCCATGTACTAGCCCTCTCCTCCGATTCTTACACGTTCTCTCTTTATCACTTCACACATCTCAGAACCTATGTACTAGCCCTCCTCCGATTCTCACACGTTCTCTCTTTATCACTTCACACATCTCAGAACCCATGTACTAGCCCTCTCTTCCGATTCTTACACGTTCTCTCTTTATTACTTCACACATCTCAGAACCCATGTACTAGCCCTCCTCCGATTCTCACACGTTCTCTCTTTATTACTTCACACATCTCAGAACCCATGTACTAGCCCTCCTCCGATTCTCACACGTTCTCTCTTTATCACTTCACACATCTCAGAACCTATGTACTAGCCCTCTTCCGATTCTTACACGTTCTCTCTTTATCACTTCACACATCTCAGAACCTATGTACTAGCCCTCTATTCCGATTCTCACACGTTCTCTCTTTATTACTTCACACATCTCAGAACCCATGTACTAGCCCTCTCTTCCGATTCTCACATGTTCTCACTTTATCACTTCACGCATCTCAGAACCCATGTACTAGCCCTCTCTTCCGATTCTCACACGTTCTCTCTTTATCACTTCACGCATCTCAGAACCCATGTACTAGCCCTCCACAATCCTGATATACCTGACATACACACATGCAACCACTTAACTTCATAACATCGAATATACGTGGCCTCTGTACGCAATCTAAAAGACTTAAAGTAATAAATCATCTAATAAAATTAAGGGCTGATATTGCTTCCTACAAAAAAAACATTTAACCGATACAGACTTAGAGCATCTTAAACTTAGTCAATTTGACAATATATCACTCAACTTATAACAGCAAACAAAGAGGGGTCTCAATCTTAGTAAATAAAGATATTTAGATTTTCTCACTCAACCAATCCATTACGGACCCAGACGGTAGATTCATCATCATCAACGTTCCTCTGAACCATACAACATTTACACTAGCAGATGTGTATGGCCCTAACAGTGATCATCCCATCTTTCTTCCACAATCTTTTTTCCATATTATCAAATTCAAATAATCTGGTCATAGCAGGAGACTTTAATACTGTCACCAATCCCACAATTGACCACACAAGCACCTCTGGAAAATTGAGAAACTGGCATTCCACGGACACAATAAAGCAATATATGGGGGATTATGGACATTTAGAGAATGAGAAACCCATCTTCAAGAGAATATTCATACTACTCAGTTCACCAATGCTCATCTAGAATCGATCTATTTATCATCACTAACTCGTTAGTACCAAAGATATTAGATAACACAAAACACCCTATTGTAATCAGTGACCATGACCCTGTTTCTATGTCTATAAATATTAGATAACACAATCCAAAAAACAGCAACCACAGTTGGAAAATACATTAGAACAAAACATTAAACAATTAACAAATGAAATATCCCACCATGCCAGTGAATCAAGACAAAAGGAACTAAAAGATCTTAGAATACAACTTGATGATATTATACAGAAAAAAACAGTTTCAAATCCAGCAACTGAAATAATGGTTTACAATACAGTAATAAAGTAAACAACAAATACTTAACAAATTTACTTCAACACAAAAGAGAAATCTACCATCCCAGCCATCCTGGACCCCAAAGGAAACGTCAATCAAAACCACAGGATATAAACAATATATATCAGAATTTCTTTAGCCCCCACGCATCAACCTTCACAATCAGAAATCGATACCTTCTTAAATAATGTGACTTTAACTGCAGAACAAACCAACATGTTAGACGAACTTCTTAATCTCAATGAACTTACCAAAGCTCTCACAAAAATTCTTAACAACAAATCTCGGGCCAGATGGACTGCCAGACGAATTTTATAGGGATGCACCGAATATTCGGCCACCGAAAATTTTCGGCCGAAAATGGTCCAAAAGGGGATTTTCGGTTTTCGGCCGAAATACTTTTAGCACCGAAACAATACGGCCGAAATGTTGTGATCTATTCGAATTCTCTGCACTTCATCGTGACTATACTTGATCCGCGTTATAAAGACCATTACTTGGATGCTGAAATAAAGCAGTGCGCACGAGAAATGATCCAGGCGGCGATGGATGCGGAGAACCCGCGTGGAGACGGAGCAATAGGGCACAGAGCAGTAGGGCACGGAGCAGTAGGGCACGGAGCAGCAGCGCACGGAGATCAGAGCGCAGAAAAAAAGACTCGTCTCTCTGCACTAGATGAGGGGCATGCACCCTCGTTGTCTGATATGTTCAGTGAAATCCTGCAAGAAAGTGCCTCATATGGGCGTAGGTTTAGGGGGGGACGCTGGGGACATGTCCCCAACAACATTAACATGACTAAATTGTCCCACCAATATTTTAGCAAACTCCGTTATGAGTTTTTGAAGCGATTTGGGTCAATTCCGACAGCAGGGACCAGGAGGACGGTACTAGAAACGCCGTAATTTGATTGGCTAAAAAACCTAGGGGGAGTTATCTGACACACTATAAGTACACAGGAGAGCGACTGAAGACAACCATAAAGTTACCAGTGCTTTCTGTTAATATATACCCCATAAGTTAGAATCTTGCAGTCACAATAAACAGTGGAAATGTTTCCTGTGTATATTTTGCTTATGTAATGTGGCCTATTTGGGATATCCCATTAGTAGGGGCGGAGTATAGTGGCACCACCAGGGTGGATATATTGAATCTGACAAACAGCATTACCTAAAAGTTGAACGCCAGGTACTACATAATGATTTTTGTCTGCACATGGATATGCTAGTTTAACTTTAGAGTAGTATAAAAGCAACAGGCTATTGTCTCAACTAAACGCAAAAATAATCACATTATTCTCAGTAAAAGTTAACTTGCCGGAGGGGGGATGTCCCCACCAAAGCTGAGACCAAACCTACGCCCTTGGTGCCTCATATCCATAAATGCAATGGTACTAATAATTGGCATAATTTATTTCGGCGTTTCGGTTTTCGGTCTTGGTTTCCTCTTTTTCGGTTTTCGGTTTCGGCCAATAATTTTCATTTCAGTGCATCCCTAGAATTTTACAAACACTTTTGGGACCTATTATCACCATTATTCAACAGAGTAATTACTGAAATAACCCCTCCACTATACCCACACACATGAATACAGCAGCCATAATTTTACTGCTAAAACCCAACAAAGACCCATCTCACCCCTCTAGCTTTTACTTTACTTACAGAACCCACAGGTATCACTTAAAGAAACGTTTAACATTATTAACAGTTTCTCCCATGTCTAACAATACACTATCAACTGGAATAAATCTAATTCTACTACCACTCTTAGATGACGCATGGGTTTCGGGAGCTCAGGACTCCTCCCTCCATCTTCGCACAGGCAACATCATGTGACTAGGGATTCAGATAGCCCCCAAATTGTCAGAACTCTTCACCCTCAACTATACCCCACTTCTAAGGAAAATTGAAGACGAATATAAACGCTGGTCCAAACACCCACTCACACTCATTGGAAGAATAGCTGCAGATTAATTACCTTTTCTCTATGATTCCCATTACTCCTACAGATAAATGGTTCAAAACTATCAGTTCATTAACAACACAATTCTATTGAAAAAATAAAAAAGAGAATATCACTCAACTCTACAAAATTTTGAGGCACCAAATTTCTATCACTACTTCCTGGCAAAACAATTACAGTACATGTTTAGATGGATCAATATACATAAGCAGAACTACCCGTGGCTGGAACTGGAACAAAATACACAGACATTCCAATAGCAGATCTACTGTTCCTCTCACAATCATTCAAAAAATCCAACTTCTGCCAACACATTACCATCTATACAACACTGTCAGCCTGGTGGAAAACAAACAAAATCACAAAATCATCATTAGAATTAAACAAGTTCACCCACTCTGGTACAATCAAGTGTTCATACTACAGAATAAAGCTTGTCACTTTTCCGCTCGGGCAAATAAAGAAATTACACACCTCCACCACTTATTTGAAAACAACCATTTTATATCTTTTAACAACTTCGACTTAAAATTAAAGAGAAAGTCGTTATCAAAAATAACAACCACCTCAGCTCACAAAAGAACTTATGAAAATGAATAACTTCAAAGAATGTACCTCCCGGCTAGATACAATGACTTCCAACCTAAACTCAACAATAACACTCCCAACAACCAAATCTGAAACTGATCTGGTCTTCTCTACCACCCCACAATACTGGGAACAAATATGTTGGAATACCTTCTCTATGACTGCTAACACAAACCTGCAGCTTATACAATACAAAGTCATTCATAGAAGTCACATCACCCAAAGTAAAATGGGCCTAGCAAACACAGGTATCTGCTCACAATGCACTTCAGGTAGCACAGATGATTATCTGCACGCCATGTGGCTCTGTCAACCAGTTCACTCACTCTGGATCACGGTCCCCAAAACACAGTCCAATATCCTGAGCTACATTATTACATTATCCCCAACACTCTGTCCAACACCCTGAGCTACACTATTACATTATCCCCAACACTCTGTCCAACATCCTGAGCTACACTATTCCATTATCCCCAACACTCTGTCCAACATCCTGAGCTACACTATTCCATTATCCCCAACACTCTGTCCATCATCCTGAGCTACACTATTACATTATCCCCAACACTCTGTCCAACATCCTGAGCTACACTATTCCATTATCCCCAACACTCTGTCCAACATCCTGAGCTACACTTTCCATTATCCCCAACACTCTGTCCATCATCCTGAGCTACACTATTACATTATCCCCAACACTCTGTCCAACATCCTGAGCTACACTATTCCATTATCCCCAACACTCTGTCCAACATCCTGAGCTACACTATTCCATTATCCCCAACACTCTGTCCATCATCCTGAGCTACACTATTCCATTATCCCCAACACTCTGTCCAACATCCTGAGCTACACTATTCCATTATCCCCAACACTCTGTCCAACATCCTGAGCTACATTATTCCATTATCCCCAACACTCTGTCCAACATCCTGAGCTACACTATTCCATTATCCCCAACACTCTGTCCATCACCCTGAGCTACATTATTCCATTATCCCCAACACTCTGTCCAACATCCTGAGCTACACTATTCCATTATCCCCAACACTCTGTCCATCATCCTGAGCTACACTATTACATTATCCCCAACACTCTGTCCAACATCCTGAGCTACACTATTCCATTATCCCCAACACTCTGTCCAACATCCTGAGCTACATTATTCCATTATCCCCAACACTCTGTCCAACATCCTGAGCTACACTATTCCATTATCCATCCTGAGCTAATTCCATTATCCCCAACACTCTGTCCAACATCCTGAGCTACATTATTCCATTATCCCCAACACTCTGTCCAACATCCTGAGCTACACTATTCCATTATCACCAAAACACTTTCCAACATCCTGAGCTACACTATTCCATTATCCCCAACACTCTGTCCAACATCCTGAGCTACATTATTCCATTATCCCCAACACTCTGTCCAACATCCTGAGCTACACTATTCCATTATCACCAAAACACTTTCCAACATCCTGAGCTACACTATTCCATTATCACCAAAACACTTTCCAACATCCTGAGCTACACTATTCCATTATCCCCAACACTCTGTCCATCATCCTGAGCTACACTATTACATTATCCCCAACACTCTGTCCAACATCCTGAGCTACATTATTCCATTATCACCAAAACACTTTCCAACATCCTGAGCTACATTATTCCATTATCCCCAACACTCTGTCCAACATCCTGAGCTACACTATTACATTATCCCCAACACTCTGTCCAACATCCTGAGCTACACTATTCCATTATCCCCAACACTCTGTCCAACATCCTGAGCTACATTATTCCATTATCCCCAACACTCTGTCCAACATCCTGAGCTACATTATTCCATTATCCCCAACACTCTGTCCAACATCCTGAGCTACACTATTCCATTATCCCCAACACTCTGTCCAACATCCTGAGCTACATTATTCCATTATCCCCAACACTCTGTCCAACATCCTGAGCTACACTATTCCATTATCCCCAAAACACTTTCCAACATCCTGAGCTACACTATTCCATTATCCCCAAAACACTTTCCAACATCCTGAGCTACATTATTCCATTATCCCCAACACTCTGTCCAACATCCTGAGCTACATTATTCCATTATCCCCAACACTCTGTCCAACATCCTGAGCTACATTATTCCATTATCCCCAACACTCTGTCCAACATCCTGAGCTACATTATTCCATTATCACCAACACTCTGTCCAACATCCTGAGCTACACTATTCCATTATCACCAAAACACTTTCCAACATCCTGAGCTACACTATTCCATTATCACCAAAACACTTTCCAACATCCTGAGCTACACTATTACATTATCCCCAACACTCTGTCCAACATCCTGAGCTACACTATTCCATTATCCCCAACACTCTGTCCAACATCCTGAGCTACATTATTCCATTATCCCCAACACTCTGTCCAACATCCTGAGCTACACTATTCCATTATCCCCAACACTCTGTCCATCATCCTGAGCTACACTATTACATTATCCCCAACACTCTGTCCAACATCCTGAGCTACATTATTCCATTATCACCAAAACACTTTCCAACATCCTGAGCTACATTATTCCATTATCCCCAACACTCTGTCCAACATCCTGAGCTACATTATTACATTATCCCCAACACTCTGTCCAACATCCTGAGCTACACTATTCCATTATCCCCAACACTCTGTCCAACATCCTGAGCTACATATTCCATTATCCCAACACTTCCAACATCCTGAGCTACATTATTCCATTATCCCCAACACTTTCCAACATCCTGAGCTACACTATTCCATTATCCCCAACACTCTGTCCAACATCCTGAGCTACATTATTCCATTATCACCAAAACACTTTCCAACATCCTGAGCTACATTATTCCATTATCACCAAAACACTGTCCAACATCCTGAGCTACACTATTCCATTATCACCAAAACACTGTCCAACATCCTGAGCTACACTATTCCATTATCCCCAACACTCTGTCCAACATCCTGAGCTACATTATTCCATTATCACCAAAACACTGTCCAACATCCTGAGCTACACTATTACATTATCACCAAAACACTGTCCATCATCCTGAGCTACACTATTACATTATCCCCAACACTCTGTCCAACATCCTGAGCTACACTATTACATTATCCCCAACACTCTGTCCAACATCCTGAGCTACATTAATACATTATCCCCAACACACTGTCTCTTAGGGGATATTTCTGAAATTCACATCCCGCCAAAATTTAACAATCCGTTGCTCATTTCTCTAGCGGCCGCTAAGAAAGTAGTCCTTCAAAACTGGAAATCAAAGAATTATTGCCACATCAATCACTGGATACACTTAATCTCAGAATACATCTCAATGGAAAAACACAATGCACAAAGACAGAAGCAAATTTCAGTCTTTGAAGATACCTGGTCCCCTTTTCTAATGTTTCTGAATTCAACAATAATATAACTACATGTCAGGTAGATGATTGGTGTCGAATACACATTCTTTTGTGTATTTTGAAATGTATTTTCATTGATGTCAAATGTACCCTGTTTTATGTCTAAATGTACCCTGTTTTATGTCTAAATGTACCCTGTTTTATTTCTAAATGTACCCTGTTTTATGTCTAAATGTACCCTGTTTTATGTCTAAATGTACCCTGTTTTATGTCTAAATGTACCCTGTTTTATGTCTAAATGTACCCTGTTTTATGTCTAAATGTACCCTGTTTTATGTCTAAATGTACCCTGTTTTATGTCTAAATGTACCCTGTTTTATGTCTAAATGTACCCTGTTTTATGTCTAAATGTACCCTGTTTTATGTCTAAATGTACCCTGTTTTATGTCTAAATGTACCCTGTTTTATGTCTAAATGTACCCTGTTTTATGTCTAAATGTACCCTGTTTTATGTCTAAATGTACCCTGTTTTATGTCTAAATGTACCCTGTTTTATGTCTAAATGTACCCTGTTTTATGTCTAAATGTACCCTGTTTTATGTCTAAATGTACCCTGTTTTATGTCTTTTTGTTATGTTTCGCAAAAAAAATAAAAGGGTGCATTGCAGTTTTCTAATCACATTTTGTTTATTTAATGCAAGCGCTGTGTGTCAGAAACACACAAATGGCATAGTGTCACAAAGGACCTGGAACCATGTCGGTATGTCAAAATGTATAATTAAAAAAAACTAGTAGAATGGGTCAAGTTAACTTGGGGAGAGTAGAAATTGCACTCCGGAAAGGCATCAGAGCAGTGAGGGGAAAAGATAGTTGCGAGCCCTGCATGAACCAAAAATTGCTCTTACATTAATGAAAAATAGATAAACAATTGAAAATATTACTAACCCTTTCAGTCACTCTGTCCACTTCAATGTAGAGGAAGTTGAGGTTCTGATCAAAGTGCTGGTCTTTAAAAAGTCCTTTGCGGATCATCTGAGAACAAAAACATTCCATTATATGTACGATCAACAATGACTCCAAAGTTATAACTCTTTACTTGTAAGAAAATCTAAGGGACAGAGGAGATGGGATTAAAATGCACAGAGACCAGCCCGGTCTAGTAATATGGACAGTTCACCTTGTTAGGCATCTTGCCCTTGAGGTCCATGGCCAGTTTAATCATGTGGTTGTTAGAGGAGCCAGGGAACAGGATTTTGCCTGTGTAGAGTTCATAAAGCGTGCAGCCCACAGACCACATGTCTATGCTGTAATCATATGGCTTCCCGATGACTTTTGAGAGAGAGAGACAGCGAATTTAATACAGACAGAATGACAGCAGCAGACAAGCAATGAGCATGCACTAACAACGGGCCACCATCATACTCCAGATAATTGTTATAATCTAAATATTTAAAATAAACCCTACTGATTTCCGGAGCTCTGTAGAATCGGCTGACGAGATACGGCGTGATATCGTTGTCCGCCACGTGGGATGCTGAGCCAAAATCACAGAGTTTCAGAATGGTCTTGGATTCGTTCACCTTGTGGGGACAGAAAAACACCCTACAGTTAGACAGAACTTTAGTCTTAGAGAAAATCAAATCCAGTGTTGTTTTGCACTCAGATCTACTAACAAAATACTTGTTTGCTGGTTATTCCAGTTGGTGCTAGGGTGAACACTATAGCTGAAGGATTTATCGATATCAAATCCAAATTGCGATTTGAAACAATCACAGATTTTTTGGCCCACCTGGTCCAGGGTTTAACTGTCAAGTCAACGGCTTTACAAAATGTCCTTGTGTGAAAGTCATGCTTACCAATCAGAAGATGCCCAAGATAACGGCAAATACGCCCACCAACAACAAACACATGAAACCCCAAAAAACGTATCCTCCGTGGTGCAGAAAGCTGGCATCTGCAGAGTTTGATTTAGTTCCAAAAGGCAGTACTTTGGATTTGAGACCAAAGATGTGCATCAAAATAAGGTATCGTGCAAGGCCTGTCATGGAAGTCACATCACATGGCAACACCAGAAACAGGCAAAATAACAAGATGTAATACTCTAGTCTAGTAGGACTAAACAAACTACTATTTCCCAGTCCAGTGCAACTGCAACGCTTTATGAAAGGCAAAGGCAAAGACGAAATGACCTTGAGATAATGAACACCATCATGTATTACCACTGAAGACATGGTTTCCCATAACACAGTGACCTAATCTGAACACTGGATTAAAGACATTCCCACCAATACGCACTTCCGCAAGTTGCCCTACCAGAATGTAGGAAAATAACTTGCCTGCAAATGGCATACTTTGTGATTAACCACATGGTAGAGTATATTGCCCAGAGTCTTTGTGCAGCAGGGGTCTGAGAGCACCACACATGCATTACCACTGATAATTATCAAACAAACATTATCAAAGCTGTGGAACTAAATTCATGGACCAAGCTTCAATGTTTTGGCCACAGGCTGTATCTTGCAATTAGCAAGTGTCTATCTGTTAGTGTTTTAGATATTTTGTTTTGAATGTACATTTGAGATGCATTGTTTGTATGATAGGATCTATATAAATTCTACCAATTTAACATATTACTAATAATAACCTGCTTTACGATTTATTTGTTTTACTTATTACGGTTGATATTAATGCTTTCAGTAATGCACCCTGCGCACTCGCAAGTGCAATAATTGTGCCATTTGCCATTTCTCTTGAGAAAACTGACTCTACAAGCTATTGGATGCCCTTTTCTTGCACAGTTGGAAAAAGAAGAACTGACCGAGTAAGGCACAGCAAGAGTTAAATCTGCAGAAGAACTCACCAAGTCAAACAAGATGGGGCTCAAGGGAATGATTTGAAGGGTGTTGGAGCAGAACAGTGCCTTGTCTCAGGTTCTGTATAAAGACAGGAGACATGTCACCTGGTTCCCACTTGGCAGGGCACAGATGTTCTCGAATTAATGAAAAACCACCCTGCGTCCTCTACAGAAGTTTACAGATGCCCTCACTGGTGAAAAGAATGGAAGCGTCAAACCCAGTACTGCATCTCTTGAGAATATAAACTTTGTCAAGGACACACCCCATACCAAGCAAATAAAGACAAGGGCCCTTGGCTACAAAGAGGATAAATACAGGACACACACAAGAGCTTCTTAACATCACTTTGTACCATGATTCAAAATTTGTCGAGAAGTGCCAAGAACGTCCCAGGAATATAGGCAAAAGTGAAGATCGAAATAGAACAGAGAGCACGAAATTTAACATGTCTTGTTTTTGAGTGCATAGTGTGAATACAAGATGCCACATGCAATTTAAGTTAACATCACATTTCTACAACTTAACAGCTCCCATTTCTGTTTTACAGGAGAAGAGGGCTTGTGTCAGCACCCCCAGACACCATGATTCAAGGTGCAGCAGAGGCAGAGACATCCACTGTGAAGGAAAGCGGTCATTGAGCTGCTTCTGTAAGGGCAGCGCTGCGCCACCGGCTTCAACCTTACCTAACCCTAACCACAGTTAGAGGATACCAGGGAAGTTGAGCTGAACCGTTACCTGATGACTTTTACCATTGATGGAGGAAAATCTCCTGGCGTGATGAAAGATACAGAACGTCCCAATATGAAGAAAACTGGAATACAAATTTCTGTCCATTCCAGTCACGAGCTCGCCATCAGAGAAAGTGTTTAGTGCTGGGGGAAATGTTGTTACATGTATGTAACCAGCAAAAGTTGATATGTTGGTTCTCTCAACCAAAAAATTAGTAAAGAACGCAATTTGTTCAGAGTCTGGAAAAGACAGAGACGAATGGGAGGGTAATAAAGTACCCTTTTAAAAGAAAATTGTTAGGGAAGAACAGGATTGCTATGATGAAAGACCATTACAATGTGCATTATAAAGGCCTAATTGCTTTATTAATGTACTGTATACATAATTACTTTTATTCTTAAATACTGGAAGTGCATTGTGGGTACTAGGCCTTGTAAAATGGTTATAAGCTTATTGTAAATTCGTTTTTTAGCCCTCTGAATAAATGAACCGAACGAGACCTGGTGTGTATAGTCTTGATCTAATTCTAAACCAATAATTATTCTTAACAGAAAGCTGGCTATTAGCAAGAACAAAAAATTGTTGAATGTGCAATATTTAGATATTTTGTGTAACATCCAAATTTTAGTATTTTTCGATACATTTCTTGGAAAGGATTTTGTGTTTTGTCATATATATGCTGTATATCAGTAAATAATGTTCTATAGATTAATACTTTCATATTGGAATTATTTTTTTAGTTTTATTTATAATATATAAATGTATAAACTTAATTTAAGTGAACAATTGTTTCATTTCAGGTTTATTTTTTATACATATCTGGTAGAAGCAATTTGTATGATTTACGTTATTATCCTTACATTATAATATTATATATAATAATAATAAATATTATTATTAAGTTATTCCCAAATCGTTTAGCCCTAATGAACATCACCAAGCCTTAGTGAGGCAGTGCTGGTCAATGACTGTTATAGATGATATCCACTTCTTACCAGGATGTTGTCAGGCTTAATGTCAGCATGGAGGATGTTGCATCGTTTCAGGAGCTTGAGTGCTAGGAACAGTTGCTGTGTGTAGGATCGGACAGCCTTAATATGGAGGCCAACATCCTTACCATACTTCTTCAGCACCTCCCGCAGGTTCATACTAGAAAGACAAAAATATATCAGTCCGTTTGCTAGAGGACCAATTCAAATGGCACCCTAGTCCCAATATAGTGCGCTTCATAGGGAATTGGGTGTTGCCCTTTACAGACATGGTCAGAAGATGTTGACAGTACAGTGCAGTAGTGAGGGATTACCTCAGGGGCTCAAACACAACAGTAGTGAGGGATTACCTCAGGGGCTCAAACACAACAGTAGTGAGGGATTACCTCAGGGGCTCAAACACAACAGTAGTGAGGGATTACCTCAGGGGCTCAAACACAACAGTAGTGAGGGATTACCTCAGGGGCTCAAACACAACAGTAGTGAGGGATTACCTCAGGGGCTCAAACACAACAGTAGTGAGGGATTACCTCAGGGGCTCAAACACAACAGTAGTGAGGGATTACCTCAGGGGCTCAAACACAACAGTAGTGAGGGATTACCTCAGGGGCTCAAACACAACAGTAGAGAGGGATTACCTCAGGGGCTCAAACACAACAGTAGTGAGGGATTACCTCAGGGGCTCAAACACAACAGTAGTGAGGGATTACCTCAGGGGCTCAAACACAACAGTAGTGAGGGATTACCTCAGGGGCTCAAACACAACAGTAGTGAGGGATTACCTCAGGGGCTCAAACACAACAGTAGTGAGGGATTACCTCAGGGGCTCAAACACAACAGTAGTGAGGGATTACCTCAGGGGCTCAAACACAACAGTAGTGAGGGATTACCTCAGGGGCTCAAACACAACAGTAGTGAGGGATTACCTCAGGGGCTCAAACACAAGACACAGATGCTGCTTGTGGTAGAAGTGTCTGAAAAGGCGCAGGCAATGGAACTTGTCATCTGGGTCGGCATCGTTAAGCCTCTTGAGGAACTCAAGCTCTTTTAGGCCCGTCTTCTGCCTGAAAACCCAAAACAAACAAATCAACGTTTACTGGTTGGGTCCTACTGTGGTAAAAATGACCATTAACATTTTGGTCATTCAGCAGACACTCTTACAGAAAAAGTAGGTTCAAGGGCACCTAAAGGCCACAGATTTTTTTTACCGGCACAGGGACATGACCAGCGACCTTTCGGGTACTGGCCCAACGCTCTAACCGCTAGACCACTTGACGGCCTGGACAGTGCCAATAGACACATCATAAGGGGGCACACTGGGGTGTATAAGGTACGAAGGGAATACATGTGTAAAACAGACCAGGAGCCAAATTCCACATGATTCCCTGTATAGTGTACAACAGTTCACAGCTCAGGGGCAAAAAGCAGTTCACTATAAAGGGAATGACTTGCAATCTGAGTCCTGAAACTGTTTTACCTGTTGACGTAACAAAGGACTTAAATCAGCTCACTGTTACAGATGATCTGAGACTGTTCACCTAACAGAGGACTTACATCAGCTCACTGTTACAGATGATCTGAGACTGTTCACCTAACAGAGGACTTACATCAGCTCACTGTTACAGATGATCTGAGACTGTTCACCTAACAGAGGACTTACATCAGCTCACTGTTACAGATGATCTGAGACTGTTCACCTAACAGAGGACTTACATCAGCTCACTGTTACAGATCTGAGACTGTTCACCTAACAGAGGACTTACATCAGCTCACTGTTATAGATGATCTGAGACTGTTCACCTAACATAGGACTTACATCAGCTCACTGTTATAGATGATCTGAGACTGTTCACCTAACAGAGGACTTACATCAGCTCACTGTTACAGATGATCTGAGACTGTTCACCTAACAGAGGACTTACATCAGCTCATTGTTACGAATGATCTTGACGGCCACATCTTGTCCGGCTCGGGCTGTGTCCCTGGCCCGGATTACATTGCTGAACATCCCCTGGCCAGTGTAACCATACACATCATAGCGCTTGTCCAGCGTCTCACCGATGTTCACACCTAAACCACGGCAAGAGAGAAAAGATATGGGCTGCATTTAAAAATACCAGGCATTTCTTGATGAAATATTAAAGATATGGGCTGCATTCAAAAAGTATCAGGCATTTCTTCATTAAATATTTGGTTGCTATGCGAAAACTAAGGCCACTTGAATGTAAGTGAAATATAAAGTTAGTGCACAGGTAAACAACCTTCATAATAATGTGTATGTAATACTGGTAATAAAAATGGCTATCTTGTAAAAAATGAAGCTCATGTATAGCCTTTTTAAATGCTGGCCAGGATTACTAAATGACACAACATGTATTATATTGGACACTTACAGTAGTAACCCTCTGTATCTGTCCAGTTATCACATGTATTATATTAGACACTTACAGAAGTAACCCTCTGTATCTGTCCAGTTATCAGGTATATTATATTAGACACTTACGGTTTTAGACCTCTGTATCTGTCCAGTTATCACATGTATTATAGTGGACACTTACAGTAGTAACCCTCTGTATCTGTCCAGTTATCACATGTATTATATTGGACACTTACAGTAGTAACCCTCTGTATCTGTCCAGTTATCAGGTATATTATATTAGACACTTACGGTAGTAGACCTCTGTATCTGTCCAGTTATCACATGTATTATAGTGGACACTTACAGTAGTAACCCTCTGTATCTGTCCAGTTATCACATGTATTATATTGGACACTTACGGTAGTAACCTTCTGCATCCGTCCAGTTATCTCGCAGGTTGGGGTTCTCTTTAAAGTCCTTCCCACCTGCGCCTGCAGCTCTCATCCTGGCATTCTAAAAAACACATTTGGTTACCGGTTAAAGAACAAACCTTCAACCAGACTCCAACCAGCACTCTAAAGATCAAAGTCGTAAAGACTTACATCAATGGCCGCTTCAAACATGTCGTCTGATTCTGTAAACATATCTGGGGCCGAGGGCTTTTTGGGTCCTAATGGACGGTGGAAACAAGACAGAAAAACATGTTACATTTGAGTTAATATTCACACATAACACAAGCAACATACATCCTACATTTATATTACACATTATAGGAAACAGTTAACTGCTGCATGTTATAGATTCAAAGAAGGCATTTTAAGAGCATATATTTAGCCAAACTGCATTCATAGAAAAAATACAAAACCTTGTCAAGATACTTCCATCTTTGAAAAACAAGGAACTAAGATGTCTGTAAACATTAACTGCAGAACTCCCAAACGTTGTTGATGAAGTGAATGGTCAGACTTGAATAAGGCTCTATGGTACGACTTGACTACAAGTCAGTGGTAGCTGCGTAGGATTACATTTATTTATTTTTTTGAATTGATTATGTCCTTACACAATAACACAGTAATGGTAGAGTGCATGCTTTGTATGTATGATGTCCTGGGTTCCAATTAGAGGAGTTGGTATCTCAGGGGTAGAGTGCATGCTCTGTATGTATGATGTCCTGGGTTCCTATTGGAGGAGTTGGTGTAGCTCAGTGGTAGAGTGCATGCTCTGTATGTATGATGTCCTGGGTTCCAATTAGAGGAGTTGGTATCTCAGTGGTAGAGTGCATGCTCTGTATGTATGATGTCCTGGGTTCCTATTGGAGGAGTTGGTGTAGCTCAGTGGTAGAGTGCATGCTCTGTATGTATGATGTCCTGGGTTCCTATTGGAGGAGTTGGTATCTCAGTGATAGAGTACATGCTCTGTATGCATGATGTCCTGGGTTCCTATTGGAGGAGTTGGTATCTCAGTGGTAAAGTGCATGCTCTGTATGTATGATGTCCTGGGTTCCTATTGGAGGAGTTGGTATCTCAGTGGTAGAGTGCATGCTCTGTATGTATGATGTCCTGGGTTCCTATTGGAGGAGTTGGTATCTCAGTGATAGAGTACATGCTCTGTATGTATGATGTCCTGGGTTCCTATTGGAGGAGTTGGTATCTCAGGGTAGAGTGCATGCTCTGTTGGTATCTCAGTGATGATGTCCTGGGTTCCTATTGGAGGAGTTGGTATCTCAGGGGTAGAGTGCATGCTCTGTATGTATGATGTCCTGGGTTCCTATTAAAGGAGTTGGTATCTCAGGGGTAGAGTGCATGCTCTGTATGTATGATGTCCTGGGTTCCTTTTGGAGTAGTTGGTGTAGCTCAGTGGTAGAGTACATGCTCTGTATGTATGATGTCCTGGATTCCTATTTGAGGAGTTGGTGTAGCTCAGTGGTAGAGTGCATGCTCTGTATTCATGATGTCCTGGGTTCCTATTTGAGGAGTTGGTATCTCAGTGGTAGAGTGCATGCTCTGTATGCATGATGTCCTGGGTTCCTATTGGAGGAGTTGGTATCTCAGTGGTAAAGTGCATGCTCTGTATGTATGATGTCCTGGGTTCCTATTGGAGGAGTTGGTATCTCAGTGGTAGAGTGCATGCTCTGTATGTATGATGTCCTGGGTTCCTATTAAAGGAGTTGGTATCTCAGGGGTAGAGTGCATGCTCTGTATGTATGATGTCCTGGGTTCCTATTGGAGGAGTTGGTGTAGCTCAGTGGTAGAGTGCATGCTCTGTATTCATGATGTCCTGGGTTCCTATTTGAGGAGTTGGTATTGGAGGAGTTGGTATCTCAGTGGTAGAGTGCATGCTCTGTATGTATGATGTCCTGGGTTCCTATTAAAGGAGTTGGTATCTCAGGGGTAGAGTGCATGCTCTGTATGTATGATGTCCTGGGTTCCTATTGGAGGAGTTGGTGTAGCTCAGTGGTAGAGTGCATGCTCTGTATGTATGATGTCCTGGGTTCCTATTTGAGGAGTTGGTGTAGCTCAGTGGTAGAGTGCATGCTCTGTATGTATGATATCCTGGGTTCCTATTTGAGGAGTTGGTGTAGCTCAGTGGGGTTCCTATTGGAGGAGTTGGTAGAGTGCATGCTCTGTATTCATGATGTCCTGGGTTCCTATTTGAGGAGTTGGTGTAGCTCAGTGGTAGAGTGCATGGTTTGTATTCATGATGTCCTGAGCTCAAATTTAAAGCAGATTGTATAGTACAAGTTAGGGCTGTTCAATTAATCGAAATTTAAATTTGATTTCGCATCTTAACGATTATGCAAACAGTATAATCGAGAAATATCGATGATTTTACACATTACATTTTGCAAGTAAACTGTTAATTTGTCCCGTGGTCAAATGACGCGAATGCGCACTTTCGCTTGTTCCAGAAGGCTAAACTCACTCAGCCAACACTGCCAGGAGGTGTCTGGTGGTGTCATTTAAAAAACGCGAGTAAAGATGGCAGAGGGAGAAAAGCATAATTTGGTGAACAAAAAGGGCTGAGTAAATTCCGTTGAATGGCAAATGTTCGGATTTGAGCAATCCGACGTGGAGCAGGAACAAGTAATATGCAAGATTTGCTTCAGGGTGGTGTCTGCACCAGTAGGTAATACCATGAATCTTTTCAACCACCTAAAAATGAACCACAAAGTCACCTATGACAAACTAAAAGTAACAAATCTAAATGAGAAGAGCAGGGCAACAACCCCAACTGCAACACAGTCGTCAATAAGACGCATTTAATTACGCTACATTTTTCAGTCTACCTTGGAGAGGCATAACAAATTAACAGACGAGGTGGCATACTTTCTGTCCAAAGACATTTGCCCCATTACTGAACCATTTTTATTTTATCACGACTGAATGGAATTTGTTAAATTTAGTTTGACAAAATGTTCAATACATGTTTAACCAATCTGGGTTCAGAAAAGGCCAAAGTACTGAGACTGCTCTAGTGAGGGTTGTAAACGACCTACTTACTGCGGCAGATTCAGGTGCATGCAGTATTTTGGTCTTATTAGACCTCAGTGCTGCTTTTGACACTATATGCCACTCTCTATTGCTAGATAGGCTGGAAAATTGGCTGGTATCTCTGGAGCAGTACTCAGTTGGTTTCGGTCCTATTTAACGAATCGTGCCCAGTTTGTAAGCTTGGGTAATTACAAATCTGACACCGTGCCTGTTCGACAGAGAGTTCCTCAAGGTTCAGTGTTGGGTCCAATTTTATTTAACATCTACATGCTTCCACTTGGGCAGATCATCAGGAAACATGGTCTTGGGTATCACTGCTATGCAGATGATACACAGATTTACATCACCACTAGTCCTGATGTTCATTGGTCATTAATAGCTCTGCGTAGTTGTCTAGCGGAGATCAGTTTATGGATGCAGAATAACTTCCTCAAGCTGAACGGCTCCAAAACTGAATTGATGCAGATTGGTACGGTGGCGGCTACTCGTAAAGCCGAGCAGATTAGTTTGATTGTTGACTCCAGCATTGTAATTCCAACTTTACAGATGAGGAATCTTGGTGTCATTTTTGATCCACAGCTAACTTTTGAAGCACATAAGAAACATCTCTAAAACGTCTTTTTACCATCTGAGAAACGTTGCTCGACCTAGACCTTTTCTGTCTTTTGCAGACACAGAAAGGCTTATACATGCCTTTATTACAACTAGGCTAGATCTCTGAGTAGGCTACAGTACATTCAAAAATCTGCTGCCCGTGTGCTCACTCGTACCTCTCCTCGTGAGCACATCACACCGGTGCTGTCACAGTTGCACTGGCTTCCCATAAAAGCGAGAATTGATTTCAAAATTCTTATACTAACATACAAGGCGCTACATGCGACTGCACCTCAGTACCTATGTGATCTCATTAGCCATTATACTCCATCACATTCTCTCCGTTCTTCTAATTCTCTTTTACTACATCAGCCCTCATGTAAACTTAAGACCATGGGGGAAAGAGCCTTTTCATACAAAGCCCCCAAGCTATGGAATGTGCTTCCTCCTACCATCAAAAATGCACCAACACTGGAACACTTTAAAAAGCTGATTAAGACATTTATTTAAGGCTGTTTTTCTCTAATTGTTGTAGTGCCCTTGTTTTTTTTATAATTTTTAATTTCACTGTAGCGCTTTGGGTTTAAGAAAAGCGCATTATAAATAAAATGTATTATTATTATTATTAAGACCTGTCAGTATATTAGAAATATATTTTGTTCCAATTCATTTGTTTTCATTTTTTATTTGTATTATATTAGAACTTTATAAAAGATTGTGAAAGAGCACTGCAACAGTTATTATTTAATACTATTTAAAAGTTAGAAAATGTTTTTTGTATTATTTATACTTCTAAAAAGTGTTTTTCAGTTCAAGGAGTTTGCACTGTTGTTTTGTTTCACTGTTTTTAATTTAATAAATGCAACATTGTTCCAAAATCAACGAGTAATTGTTTAAATAATCGTGATTTGGATATTGACTACAATAATTGACTACAATAATCGTGATTATGATTTTCACACACTCACACACACACACACACACACACACACTCACACACACACACACACACACACACACACACACACACACACACACACACACACACACACACACACACACACACACACACACACACACACACACTCACACACTCACACACTCACACACTCACACACTCACACACTCACACACTCACACACTCACACACTCACACACTCACACACTCCATATCGGCTTCGTTAGGAGACATCGACAAGAATATCAGTTTTATACATGATTTTGTTTTCTTTGCCTAATTATTTATGAGGACGAATTGCATAACATGCCAATATAATTACAGAACATGCTGCCCAACTGTACTTCATATACCTCATCCTGTATAATCTTGAACCTGTATTCCTTACTGTGTCCCACTACTATTTGCACTCTTGTGTTTGTGTATTTGTGAAACTGTATGTTGTCCTGCACATTTTTCACCTTATCTTGGCCATGTCGCCGTTGTAAATGAGAATTTGTTCTCAATCGGCCTACCTGGTTAAAGAAAGGTTAAATAAAAACATATTTGAGTTCTTATTATATATCTTCAATGGATTTACGTTTCTATTTTGTTTTATTTTGTTTGTTTCTGCAGATTGATCGAACAGGTGTTTGTAGGTTGTTAATTGTAAGAATAGCTTGGTGAAATCTTCATATTAATAATGACAGGAAATATTACGATTTATTTTACCCAATGGTCTGCAGTTTCATATATTTCATCCATCTGCCAACGATGTCGCCATTTCTCATTTCACCCGTTTCTGTGCGTACGCATGGGTCAGAGTGTCGTGAACCACCTCACATTTTCCGCTTAAATTGCTATGTAAAAATAATAAATATTGCGTGTAGAGTGGCGTACGTCTACTTCTGTGCGTACGCTGCGTTTATAAAGGAGGCCACAGGAGAGTTTTAATGCCATTCATCTATCACGATGGCGCCGTAGATTTCAGCCACGCGTGCGTCTTTGTGTGTTGAAAGTGTTCTGTGACAATTCTCAGATTGTTTACTCAAGAGCGATGATGCTAAACATAAGGGAAACAACTCATGTGGATCTATTCCATGATTTTCTCGTATCATCTGCCAAAATAATGGACATTTTAGTCAGAGCTACATCTGTCCTATGCTTCAGAGAGCCAGCTGGAGAGGGAAGTGGGCCAGAGCGCTTGTTTAAGGCAGACTTAGAGGACTTAGACTCCGTTAACTGGAATATTCCTCGCAAATGGGCACTCACTCAGCAACAAAATGGATAAACTCTTACTGCTGCTGGTGGTGACTTACTGAGATCTCTTCTGCTGTGTTTCACCGAAACTTGGCTAGGTGGCTACATACCAGATTCTGCGGTGAGCCTGCCTGGCTTCTCACTCCTCCGGGCGGATCGAAACTCAAGATTTCTCAGACAAAACAAAAAGTGCCGGAATCGGTTTTTACATCAATGTCAAATGGTGCAACAACATAACAGTCATCTCACAGTACTGTTCTCCTAAACTAGAGTAAGTTTTCATTAACTGCAAGCCATTCTACAGTCGAATTATCATAATTCATTCTAGATGGTGTTTACATTAATCCACCAGGAAATGTGAAGGAGGCAAAAATACTGGCGAGTGAACAACTACCCCCGAACTCTCTAGTTATCGACTTCAACTAAGGTAACTTTAGCCACGAGCTTCCTAAACAAAAACTATTTATTAAAATCCCAACCAGAGATGCAAATGCTCTAGACCACTGTTACACTACTGCAGGGACGTCATTAGGATTGAAAGACACGGGGTGCTTAGCCCCGAGGTTATTTGTAACTTGTGTTTTGCAAAAAGCATGTCTGGGTCTAGAAGGTTGTGCACAGCTAACATGTTTTGGGTTGGACATCCAACCTCTGTTTTGCGGCCAACAACGTTTATTCTTTTTTTGCTTAACTTTAGATTAGCCTACATTTAGGCAACATATGTATTTAATTTATCAAAGCCATTCGGTACCAATACCAGTGAAAATCCACAGTTCTGTGTACCAATTTCGATATCAAAGCAAAACACAAAGAAAGGCTGAAACACGCTGACTAATGCGACAACAACAAAAGCTAGTTAGTTGACATAAGCGCATTTTTGGCACCAACGTTGGCTAAATGCTATGCAATAAAACAGAAAACCACATACTGAACACAATCGCCGACTCCCTCAGAATCAACTGCAGTGCCAATCTCCTGCTACTCTTTCTTTCTGCTAAAATAACTTTGTGCCGCATAGGGAGTTCAGATCAAAGTAGCGACGAGATGAATCCTCCAGTAACGCACCGGTCTGCAACACTCTGAAAGCTGCCAGTTCATACAAAACGACAGTGCATCATCATGATAGAACAATGACTATTTCTACTTCTGTCTAACTTCCGACTGATAAATCAAAATACTGATGTTGTTCTCACTCTGAAAGCTGCCAGTTCATACAACACGACAGTGCATCACCTATTATTTAGGGGCGCTTCAGGACCCCTAAAATAAGTCTACTGACGTCCCTGCACTAATGTGAAGAATACCTACCATGCTGTGGCCCGTGCTGCACTGGGCCTCTCGGACCGTAATGGTCCACCTAATTCCATTGTACAGGCAAAAAATAAAACTCACTAAGCCTGTGAGTTCAAAGTGGAGCAGTGAAGCCATAGTCTCTACGTGATTGTCTGGACAGTACGGACTGGGACATCTTCAGGGCCGCCACAGATAATATTAATATATACTGATGCTGTGACCCTACTCATCCCTACTCCTACATCCCTACTCAGTCCAGGGTTCGCTTCAAAGACAAACTGCAGATTTGAGAGCCAAAACAGCAGTCCTGTCTGCACACCCCTGTCAACTACATCCTCCAACAGTTCCTGTTCTCCAGGGCTCGCCTAAAACCATCCATCCCAGTTGACACCTCCCCTGAAACCACATTGGCATCAATCAACACCTCCCCTGCAGCCACTTTGGGACTCCTCCCTCCTGGAAAGGACATTAACAGACTATTACTATAGGAGTCAAAACCCAAGGAAGCCAGCTGGTCCTGATTGAGTCTTTGTCTCAGTCTTCAATCTCTGTGCTGACCAGCTATCTGCAGTCATTCCAATATATCATTCGAGTCATACAGCGTCCCAGCCTGCTTCAAATCCTCCACCATCATCCCAATCCCCAAGAAACCAAAGATCACAGGGATAAATTACTATGGACCAGTTGCCCAGACATCTGTGGTTATGAAGTCCTTTTAGCGCCTGGTGCAGTCACACCTCAAAACCATCACAGATCCAATACTAGACCCATTGCAGTTTGCTTATAGAGCAGTGGATGACACGATGGCACTCCACTTGATTCTCCAGCATCTTGACTCCCCGGGAACCTATGCCAGAATCATGTTTGGGGACTTCAGCTGAGCGTTCAACATTATAACCCCAACTCTTCTACAAGTCAAGTCAAATGTATCTGTTTCAGCAAAAAGTGCATTGTAGTAATCAACTCTACTGGTAACAAAAGCATGAACAAGCTTTTCAGAGTCTGACTGTGACGAAATATTTCTATATTTAGATGCTTTAAAGTGATAAAAAGCAGTCTTAGAGACACTGGATACATGCTTCTGAAAGTTCAGATCAGCATCCAGAATAACACCTATGTTTTTGATATGCTGACAAGGTTCAACTAGCAGGGGAGACAATACGTTTTGAATCCTGTGCCTCTAAGCTTTGGGACCCACCAAAATAATCTCTGCTTTGTCCTTTTTTAATTGTAGAAAGTTCTCAGCCATCAAACACTTGATATAGTCAATGCAGCGAGTAAGCTCATTTACTGGGTCGAGATAGTCGACGTCAACTGATATATATATATATATATATATATATATAGCTGCGTATCGTCAGCATACGAGTGATAGGGAATCTTAAACTGCTGAATGATGGACCCAAGTGGGAGCATATACAAATTAAACATCAGTGGGCCAAGAATTGAGCCTTGTGGGACTCCGTAACCTCAACCTCATCGGACTTAGTCACCAATAGACACAGAGAATGTTCTACCAGATAGGTAGGAAGAAAGCCAACCTAAAACTGTGCCATGTAGGCCCAAGCAATGTTCAAGGCGCCAAAGAAAAATTACATAGTCGACAGTGTCAAAAGCTGCACTGAGGTGGAGAAGCACCAAAATAGAAACTTCATGATTATCTGATCTCATTTTTAGGTCATTAACAACTCGGACCAGAGAAGTTTCAGGATAACCTCTCCACCATGGGAGTGCCTGTGTCAACATGCATATGGATCACTGACTTCCTGTACAACAGGAGGCAGCATGTGAGGTTGGGGAAACACATGTAGGACCTTCTGACCATAAGCATTGGCTCCCCTCATAGTTGCGTCCTCTTCTCTTTGTATACCAACACCTGCACCTCCTGTCACCACTGTCAAACTCTTGAAGTTCGCAGATGACACCACCCTCATTGGATGAAATATATGAAACTGCAGACCATTGGGTAAAATAAATCGTAATATTTCCTGTCATTAATAATATGAAGACTTCACCAAGCCATTCTTACAATTAACAACCTACAAACACCTGTTCGATCAATCTGCAGAAACAAACAAAATAAAACAAAATAGTAACGCAAATCCAGACTAGTGTCCTGGTGCATACTCGACAACTTGGAGCTCAATGCTTTAAAGACAGTGGAGATGAGAGTGGACTTCAGGAGAAGCTGACCATTGTCATGGATGGCTGCCCCGATTTGCATAGTGGATCTCTCATCTGAACTGCTGACATACCTGTTTACATTCTTGAACTATTCTATTGGCTCAGGCATGCTCAAATGCTCTTCCTCCCAAAACTGCAGTTATGTAATTTGTGAACACTAATGACCTACCTGCTAGATACCCTTGAACCTTTTTACATTCTGTATATAGACGCTTGTACTTTTAGATAGTTATTGCCTGTTTTGCCTTGTGTCCCACTGCTATTTGTTCTCTAGTTGTTCTGTATATTTATTGTGCAAATGTATGTTGTCTTACACATTTTTCGCCTCATCTTGGCCAGGTCGACGTTGTAAAAGAAAATTTGTTCTCGATCGTCCTACCAGGTAAATGAAAAATGTTTAAATAAAGTTTGGATTTCTCGATTATACTAATGTCAGGTAGATATGGGGGAAATGGTCTCCACAATGCACCTATATGCCAAAACATTGCAGCACAGTCAGATTCAAAATTCTGTCTGGCTTGTGAAATTGTGGGCATTTATATTTTTTACAGATTTTTGGGAGTTCGCTACCAATTTTGAAATTGCGGAACAAAGGCTGCTTCTGATAGTTGTGTTGTTTATGTTGCATGAGAAGGTCCAGAGTTTTGAAGCACCTTTACGCACATATGATATATTAATACTTTACCGATTGAACAGCAGTGACATTTCCCATTAAAATATATTTCAGCAATAATTAACAACTACAAGCGCTATTGGTTTTTCTCCTACAGCGTGTTCAGAGTCTTTGAAAAATGAGCCAAATATTTTTAAGCACTCATTTCTGTCGCTAAGCAAAACAGCATTACTCATTCTCTGTTGACCACAAGGAATATGTTTGGAATAGCAAACAGCAATTATAATAGAGAAACAAAATAGTTCTTGTCAGAACAACTCACCATCTTTTTCCTGTGTGATAAGGCCTTGCTTGGCCTTGATGTTCTCCTCAAATGTGTCTAGGTTCTCTCGCTCATACTCCTTGACGTCAGCAGCCACACGTTCAAGGATGTCATCTGGTGAGGGTGAGCGGCTCCTTGTGCTGCTTTGAGGGCTGCTGGGCTCTGATGCCATGGACGCCATGCTGTCCTCGTTAGCGCTACGGTATTTCTGAACAGGGACAGGAATATGTCAGGGAAACGTTTTTTCCAAGTGGGGAATGCTATCACAACAGAAAATCAATGCAAATAAATGCGTGTCCAACTATGCAGATGTTAATTACTGAAACAGGGTAAACCCCGAAAAGGTTAACGTGAGGTAAGTGAGGACTATAACCAACCTGGACGATTGCCAGCCGCTGTTGACGACGCTGCTCAATAAGGGCCTCTTCATCCACCTCCTCACCATCAAAGTCCTCCAGCCTATGCAGAATACAGTCCCACTTACAAAATAACCCAGAGAATGAGCATGTTGTTTACTGCGTGTGTTTCCTTCCACTTTACTCACACTTCCTCAGAAGAAGACTCCTTGTCAGCCTTCATACCCTCGGAGAGGCTTCCTTTGAACTTGTCTTCATCTCTGCTGCGCCTCCTGCGCCTGTCCCGGTCCCGGGAGTTGGAGCGTCGACCGTACTGTCTGAGCCGGCCGTATCTGTCCCTTTCCGGTGACCTGCATTAATGTGCATTTATGTTTAAAATCTTAGACAACCGTGGCTTGTGAGCCTATGAATTAGTAATATATCTTCAGATAGAAATTGCAATTTGGAGTGAGTACTGAACTCCAAAAAGTTCCAGCTGGTGTAAGTGAAATAACACAGTTCAACATTTTATATGCATCGCACACCCCGGTAGCTTGTTTCTGCCCGCTGCAATATTTGCTGAACATGACGGTGTCTTCAAACACTAGCGATTAGAAAATATTTGAATCAATAAGCATAGAAGGAATATGTTCTCCCTCCCCCGGCTACAGTGGATGTAGAAGTTGACAGCGGGGGCTGTTGCAGCATCACTAATGTTTCTCAGCAGCTCAGCTAACATTGTCCCCTCACTTTAGCCGCCAAGTCAACATTAGCCGTTTAAGGTGGACCTTGTGAGGAGGCTAGTTACTAGGCTTACTAGTTGAATATAGCGAATCATATAATGTTCATCTTTATCTCACGCCGACTGGACTGCATGCATCATCAGTTTTTGAACAATTTTCATCTATTCTCCATCTCAAGTCCACAAATAACACAGCATTTGTTGTCCATTAACATAATGAGATAACTTACAATTGTGTGTATACGCATCTCCTATGCGGTTCTACAAAAACACATTAAAATGTTATTATTTCCTAGATAAGATCTTTCTCTAGGCAACTTAATTCAAATTTTGTGATAAAATGTTCCATCCATAAAAGCCTTTACACATCAGGAGCGAAGCGAATAAACAACAAGATATATTCATGCGAATGTTTCACACAAAAACTAAACATCAGGCGCGACACGGTTCTGCGAAATATTTGCCTTCTATTTAATCTCTGCAAAAGTAATTCATGCGAAAACAATGTGATGTCAATGTGATTTTCATTTTGCTTACGGTGAATTCCACCATCTGATCCAGGAGCTCAAATTATATCACGGCGGCATCTGCACCAATTTCACGGTGTCTGTGGCACAGTTTGAGGCGCTCCTGGAGATGCTAGCATCACCACTGAAAAGGCACAGGACCAACTTCAGCCGATTGATCCGGAGCAGTGCCTAACAGTTTGTCTTAGGTAAAACATAAGTGTCATTCGTCTACTAAATTGCTGAGGAAAAAGCATATTAGGGCAGGTTTACATCTTTGGTAATAAAGGTAATTCAAAAGAAGTTCAACTTGGCACTGTTTCGAAGATTACCTTCATAACCAAACCTGTAAACATGGCAGTGTGTCAGTGTATTTCACCCCCCTGGCTTGTGTTAATGAGTAGCCTATGTAAATACGTAGGCCAAGGCACAACCGGGATTGATCAAACAAAATGTTTCGCAGTGAAAAATCGACCTTAAAGCTAAAAAAAATGCAGCAAACGAATATTCGCATTTCATGTACAAGGTACAATTGACAAGGGAAGTCACTTTTTTTTTATTGTTTGCTTATTCATTTCGCTCCTGGTGTGTAATTAAGGCTCAAATGGGCCATATTCGGTAACCACTCAGTTCGGCTTGTCTTACCTGCGTCTCAGTGGAGACCTGCTCCTTCTCCGAAAAGGTGATGGGGACCTTCTCCTGAAGGGAGATCGGCTCATCCTGCGGCGTTGGGCAGCAACTCTGGGGCTGGTCTCCCGTGACCTTGCTCTTCCCCCAGGACCAGCATCCGGCCGTATTCGCTTCCTGTGGAATAGAGCAAACTGAAAGATTACAGCACTGCTACGCAACAGCCAATTGGTTATTCTTTGTAAAAGCAGTGTAATGTAATTTGGCAATATTCTGTTCCTGTCGTCTTCCAAGCATGTTATTCCAGTGTTGTTTCAAACAAAAATGCATCTTTTTAAATTGAAAAAACACAATGCGTTCAAAACGCACACAAATGCTTGAGCGATGTTTTCTGTTGAATTTACGTTTCAATAATTCAAATCAATAATTCAAATCTGGTGAGATTTATACAATACTGACATCCACGCAACATGCGTAAAGGCCTTTATATGCCAATGTGTCCACCTATTGTTTTCAGAATGTGGAAAATATTGTTTATTTGATATAAACACTACATAAGGATGTATTGTAATAAACCTGAGTGGTGAGGAGCCCTGTCTTTATACAGTTTATTTGATATAAACACTACATAAGGAAGTATTGTAATAAACCTGAGTGGTGAGGAGCCCTGTCTTTATACAGTTTATTTGATATAAACACTACATAAGGATGTATTGTAATAAACCTGAGTGGTGAAGAGCCCTGTCTTTATACAGTTTATTTGATATAAACACTACATAAGGACGTATTGTAATAAACCTGAGTGGTGAGGAGCCCTGTCTTTATACAGTTTATTTGATATAAACACTACATAAGGACGTATTGTAATAAACCTGAGTGGTGAGGAGCCCTGTCTCTCAGCATCCCTCCTCCTGACATCTGGAGAGCGACTGCGACCTCTCCTGGCTGGCGACCTTGCAGCTCTGGAGGGGGAACCCTGTTTGGAGGTGGATGCTGAGGCCTGCTGGGATTCTCTAGTGGCGTGTGGGGAGGGGGTGCGTCTTCGTGGGGGGCTGCTGTGGCCCCCTCCACGCCGGTGAGGCGAGCGGTTTTCTTTCCCTGAAGAGGCATCCTTGGATGGGGACTTGGTCGGCCTCTTGTCCCGGTCCTTCTCAACCTCGGAGCGTCCTGGACGCTCTCGGGATCTGGACCTCCGGCTGCTGCGTTCCATCTGTGGTTTGCTTTCGGGCTGAGATGTTGCGCGTTTGTCCAAGCGGCTGGTCCTATGATCTGTTCTCCTGCTGGAGAGGGAAGGAGACTTCTTACTTCTCTCTTTGGACTTACCCCCACTTGGGGAACGTTTTCTTTCTTTTGATTTGCTACGGCCACGGCCGCGGTCTTTAGTGGCACCATCTTTGCCGCCTTTGGTGTTTTTTTCAGACTTGGACTCTTTGCCTGTTCCCTCCCCAGACTTGCTCCGGCTGCGGTGCTTGGTGCTGGATTTACCTGCTTCTGCAGAGTCCCGTCTGGCTTTACTCCTTCCCCGAGGAGAGATGGGTTTCCCCACGCTTCCCCTCTGTCGCTGCTCCCCGTTTCGGACCTTACCCTCTGCTTCTCCCTCCTCAGAGCCAGAGTTGTAACCCTGGAGGATGAGGCCCATGCCAGACTGCACCTTGCCTCCCTCCATAATCTGGCTGTCTAGCTCTGCTTTGATCATTGCCCTCTGTTTTTCCAACTCCTCCAATAAGGCCTTGTCATCAGATGATGGGGAAATGTCAGTCTTTCTGTGACTGGAGGAGCTGTTGATTCCAGGGGCGGCTGGAGAAGAGCCATCTTTACGTTTGTGTTTTTTGTGTTTGTGTCGATGTTTGCGTTTGCGGTCCTTGTCCTCTTCAGAGGCATGCTTGTGTTTTTTGTGCTTGCTGCGATGTTTGTGTTTCTTCTTCTTGTGTTTGCTACCACTACTGTGATGTTTGGACCCCCCTGCAATCTTTCCTCCATTGGTTTCAGCTTCGCCGTCCCCGGCTTCCTTCCCATCCTCTTCCTCTTCAGAATGTTCACCACTCTCCTCACTCCCACTGTTGTCATGCACCTCTAAATCCTCTTTCCTGTGAAGCACAGAGCATATGGTATTAAACGAATTACTTAATAATCATTAGTGAGCAAGCACAAACAATATCTGTCCCAAACGTGGCCTAACAATACAAACAGCCGCTTGACCGCCAAGTCAAGCCACAAGTCACATAGCTAGCTGCATAGCCAAGTTAGCTACTAACATTATATGCTAGCAGTTACGTTAGCTACTACCATTATAAGCTAACACGTTACGTTAGCTACTACCATTATATGCTAGCTCGTTACGTTGGCTACTACCATTATATGCTAGCTCGTTACGTTGGCTACTACCATTATATGCTAGCTCGTTACGTTGGCTACTACCATTATAAGCTAACTCGTTACGTTAGCTACTACCATTATATGCTAGCTCGTTACGTTGGCTACTACCATTATATGCTAGCTCGTTACGTTGGCTACTAACATTATATGCTAGCTCGTTACGTTGGCTACTAACATTATATGCTAGCTCGTTACGTTGGCTACTACCATTATATAACTCGTTACGTTCTACTACCATTATATGTTCGTTACGTTGGCTACTACCATTATATGCTAGCTCGTTACGTTGGCTACTACCATTATATGCTAGCTCGTTACGTTGGCTACTACCATTATATACTAGCTCGTTACGTTGGCTACTACCATTATATGCTAGCTCGTTACGTTGGCTACTAACATTATATGCTAGCTCGTTACGTTGGCTACTACCATTATATGCTAGCTCGTTACGTTGGCTACTAACATTATATGCTAGCTCGTTACGTTGGCTACTACCATTATATGCTAGCTCGTTACGTTGGCTACTACCATTATATGCTAGCTCGTTACGTTGGCTACTAACATTATATGCTAGCTCGTTACGTTGGCTACTACCATTATATGCTAGCTCGTTACGTTGGCTACTACCATTATATGCTAGCTCGTTACGTTGGCTACTACCATTATATGCTAGCTCGTTACGTTGGCTACTACCATTATATGCTAGCTCGTTACGTTGGCTACTACCATTATATGCTAGCTCGTTACGTTGGCTACTACCATTATATGCTAGCTCGTTACGTTGGCTACTACCATTATATACTAGCTCGTTACGTTGGCTACTACCATTATATGCTAGCTCGTTACGTTGGCTACTACCATTATATGCTAGCTCGTTACGTTGGCTACTACCATTATATGCTAGCTCGTTACGTTGGCTACTACCATTATATGCTAGCTCGTTACGTTGGCTACTACCATTATATGCTAGCTCGTTACGTTGGCTACTACCATTATATGCTAGCTCGTTACGTTGGCTACTAACATTATATGCTAGCTCGTTACGTTGGCTACTACCATCATATGCTAGCTCGTTACGTTGGCTACTACCATCATATGCTAGCCCGTTACGTTGGCTACTACCATTATATGCTAGCTCGTTACGTTGGCTACTACCATTATATGCTAGCTCGTTACGTTGGCTACTACCATTATATGCTAGCTCGTTACGTTGGCTACTAACATTATATGCTAGCTCGTTACGTTGGCTACTACCATTATATGCTAGCCCGTTACGTTAGCTACTACCATTATATGCTAGTTCGTTACGTTAACTACTAACATTATATGCTAGTTCGTTACGTTAACTACTAACATTATATGTTAGCCCGTTACGTTAGCTACTACTATTATATGATAGCTCGTTACGTTAGCTTCCGAGAACTACAACTTCTGCAATAAATGTTTGCTCGCAAAGTAGCTAGCTTGCGGATAAACTACAATATATCATCGGATATTAGAGCACAACAATTGAGTTAGTTTACGGTTTGTTGCGACACGGAACAACCGGCTAATATGTCCCTAAACACATCAGAACAATGCTTTTAGCTACAGTAGATAGCTAACGTTAACGCTGTTCGTCTACAGATAGCAGCTGGCACAATGCTGTTATAACGCGACACAGAACAGACACACACACGACAACAGCGACTTGCCGAAATCAGTGTACCGGGTAAAAGTACGAAAAAAGATGCATGACTGATTAATCTTCTAAAATGTCTTACACGTGTTCGTTTCCATTATTCATTCTTCTTGACGCGATATCCATCTCTACTTCGGCCATTTTCCTAAGCCGGGGTTGTCTGTTGCTTCAAGCTATTGTACAGTGAACACACGACAGCAATCAAATGTCATTCTGCCCCCTACAGCACCGGCGGGGTGTTGAGTGGCCTCAAAATGCTTTATGTATCATGGTCTCCATCAGGGGTCAGTAAGATGAGCACGCTAACAGTAGTCCATGAGCCAAGGGAGAAAGGCTGTGTAAGTGGTATCTGTCACCAAGACATTATATATATTATGAATATGTCCTGTGGAATCTGGCATCAAGACATTATGTTTATTATGAATATGTCCTGTGGTATCTGGTACCAAGACATTAGCAGCCGATCCTCCAAATCCTGTAAATTGCGAGGTGGATCCGCTGTGGATTGGATTGAAATCTGGGGACTTTGAAAGTCTTCACTATTCATCATGTTCCCCAAACCATTCTGGACTGTGCGAGCAGTGTGCATTATCCTACTGAAAGAGGACACTGCCATCAGGAAATACCACTGCCATTGAGGGGTGTAGCTGGTCTCAGCAGAACATTGCGTCACACTGCATCCCCTGGCTTGTCTTCCCACAGCGCATTCTGGTGCCATCACATCCCCATGTCACCGGCTCACACGTACATGGCTGTTCTTGTAATGTTGAAGAAGACAAAACTCATCGTGCCTGGCGACCTTCTACCACTGCACCAAGGTCCAGTTCAGACTCTCATGGGTCATTAAGGGCGCGCAGCATCATACACAGCAGGGTGCGATGCACTGTGTGTTGCGACACATTCCGCCCATATCCGTCATTTAAAGAAATGTGACTTGTGCAACAGTATACATTCTCTGGGTTCGCACCAGACAGGATATCATTCTTTGCCCTTGTGCATCAATTCAGTTGCATTAATTCAAGTCTTGGGCGCTTGTTATGAGATTATCAACAATATTTGCTTCAACTGTGAGTGGTCATAATGTTTTGTACTTTTACTATTTGCCTTTACTCAAGTATTGTTCTCTTCCTGGGTACAGTTATTCTTAGTTTCAAACTTAAAACAAGGGTATTTTCGAGTGCTCTCACCATTCGAACATGTCCTAAAAATATTTGGAAAGTCCCTTCTGAGAAACAGGGGTTTGTCCTCCTCTATGCCGGGTCTGACACTTCCCCGATTACCTGTCAGGGGGAGTAATCAGACCCGATCCCTATCACCTAAGTTCTGATCACCTGTGAGGGGGATTAATCAGACCCGATCCATATCACCTGAGTTCTGATCACCTGTGAGGAGGAGTAATCAGACCCGATCCCTATCACCTGAGTTCTGATCACCTGTTAGTAATTAGGCAGGGATAAAGGGATCTCTCAGACTCGCAACTAGTGTGAGGTATTGTTCATTACGGACTTGCTGAGCGTTCTGAGAGCCTGATCATGGTTACAGTTAACCCGTGTACCAGTCCTTAGCTCTGTTTCTACTCCGTGTCTGCCTAACCCTATTCTGTACCTTATAGTGACTCCCGTGTACTGACTCCTACCTGTACCTGTACTCTGTGTCTGCCTAACCCTATTCTGTGCCTTATAGTGACTCCCGTGTACTGACTCCTGCCTATACCTGTACTCCGTGTCTGCCTAACCCCTTCTGTACCTTATAGTGACTCCCGTGTACTGACTCCTACCTGTACCTGTACTCCGTGTCTGCCTAACCCTATTCTGTGCCTTATAGTGACTCCCGTGTACTGACTCCTGCCTATACCTGTACTCCGTGTCTGCCTAACCCCTTCTGTACCTTATAGTGACTCCCGTGTACTGACTCCTACCTGTACCTGTACTCCGTGTCTGCCTAACCCTATTCTGTGCCTTATAGTGACTCCCGTGTACTGACTCCTGCCTATACCTGTACTCCGTGTCTGCCTAACCCCTTCTGTACCTTATAGTGACTCCCGTGTACTGACTCCTACCTGTACCTGTACTCCGTGTCTGCCTAACCCTATTCTGTGCCTTATAGTGACTCCCGTGTACTGACTCCTGCCTGTACCTGTACTCCGTGTCTGCCTAACCCCTTCTGTACCTTATAGTGACTCCCGTGTACTGACTCCTGCCTGTACCTGTACTCCGTGTCAGCCTAACGCTATTCTGTACCTTATAGTGACTCCCGTGTACTGACTCCTACCTGTACTTGTACTCCGTGTCTGCCTAACCCCTTCTGTACCTTATAGTGACTCCCGTGTACTGACTCCTGCCTGTACCTGTACTCTGTGTCTGCCTAACCCTTCTGTGCCTTATAGTGACTCCCGTGTACTGACTCCTGCCTGTACCTGTACTCCGTGTCTGCCTAACCCTATTCTGTGCCTTGTAGTGACTCCCGTGTACCAGTCCTTAGCTCTGTTTCGACTCCGTGTCTGCCTAACCCTATTCTGTACCTTATAGTGACTCCCGTGTACTGACTCCTACCTGTTATCCTGACCACGTCTACGCCTGTTCCCTTTGTGCCGTTTCCTGCCTCTGATCACCCGTCATTGACCCAAGCCTGCCTGACAATTCTATTGCGGTCTATCCTTGTTAATAAATACATCGCTTACCCGTGATTGGATCCGTCCCTCTGTCTCGGAGCGTATTCATTACATTCTACCTTTCTGATCCTATGATAATTTGAAGAAACTGCATCTGCGAAAACCAAAAGACTTTGCACTTTCTACAACCCCAATTCCCAAAAAAGTTGGGACAGTATGGAAAATGCTAATAAAAACAGAGAGAAATGACTTGTAAATGTACATGGAATTGTAATAAAACCAAAAATGTATAAAAACAATGTATTTGATGTATTACCTAATACGTGTGTGTCAGTGAAAAAAACAACACTTTGAGAACAACATTCCCCTAAAACAAACCGGTAGGATTTGGGGCATTTCACCTTCTACAATCTAATTAAAAGATCCAATGAATCCAGTCAAATCTCAGTGCACAAAGTGCAAGGACGAAAAACCACTCCTGAATGCACATGACCTCCAATCCCTGTGTAACAAATATCCTGACATGGGCTTGGGAATACTTTGGAAAAATCTGTCGGTCAACAACATTCACTACATCCACAAATGCAAGTACGCCATACATCAACACTGTCCAGAAATGCCTCGGACTTCTCTGGGCTCAGTCTCATCTGAAATGTACAGTAGCACAGTGGATTTGTGTCTTGTGGTCCGACGAGTCAAAATTTCCGATTTTTGGACAAATCAGCTGTTGTGTTCTCCAGTCCAAATAGGAAATTACCATTCAAGCTGTTATTCGCATCAGGTCCAATTCAATCAATCAATCAAATTTTATTTGTAGAGTGCCTTACAACAGCCAAAAGGTGCACAAGGCGCTTTCCAGTAAAAAGCATAAAAAGACAACAGCATATAAAAACATAAGTGCACATAAAAAAAGCAGTCGAGTCAAAGGCTACGTGTTAAAAGCTTGTCTAAATAGATGTGTTTTCAACTGCGATTTAAAAACACTTAACACGGTGATGCTTTGTAGGTGAGGTTGAAGTGCGTTCCACAGCTTTGGGCCCTGGACGGCAAATGACCGACCTCCAAACTTTTTATATCTTGACTTTGGAATCACCAGAGAGGTGTGTTCAGAGGAGCGAAAGCCAGCATCTGTCAACATTAATGCAGATATATATGTGCACATTTTGAATCTATTAGTGAGAATGTCACTGATAATGTTCTGCAAGTGGATCACAGGCTTCTTGTCTGACAGGAGGCAGCGCGTGAGGTTGGGGAAACATGTCTCTGACTCCCGGTCCATCAGCACCGGATCCCCTCAACAGCTGCACCTCTAGTCATTAATCTGTCAAGCTCCTGAATTTGCTGATGACACGCCCTCATTGGGCTCATGTCTGGTAGGGATGAGTCCGCCAACAGGGGGAGATTGACCATCTGGTGTATTTGTGCAGCCAGAACAATCTGGAGCTTAAAGACTGTGGAGATGGTTGTGTATTTTAGGAAGACCCCAGCCCCACCCAGCCCCACTCACCCCCATCACCCTGTGTGACCCCAGCCCCACTCACCCCCATCAGCCTGTGTGACCCCAGCCCCACCCAGCCCCACTCACCCCATCACCCTGTGTGACCCCAGCCCCACCCAGCCCCACTCACCCCCATCACCCTGTGTGACCCCAGCCCCACTCACCCCCATCAGCCTGTGTGACCCCAGCCCCACCCAGCCCCACACCCCCATCACCCTGCCCCAGCCCCACTCACCCCCATCACCCTGTGTGACCCCAGCCCCACCCAGCCCCACTCCCCCCATCAGCCTGTGTGACCCCAGCCCCACTCACCCCCATCACCCTGTGTGACCCCAGCCCCACTCATCACCCCATCATCAGCCTGTGTGACCCCAGCCCCACCCAGCCCCACTCACCCCCATCACCCTGTGTGACCCCAGCCCCACCCAGCCCCACTCACCCCCATCACCCTGTGTGACCCCATTCCCACTCACCCCCATCAGCCTGTGTGACCCCAGCCCCACCCAGCCCCACTCACCCCTATCACCCTGTGTTAAGCCTGTTTTATGCTTCTGCGTCGAATCGACGGCGTACCCTCTCCGACCCCTCTGCGTCTACGCGAACCCCTCTCCGACCCCTACGCCGTAGCTCGACGTGCACCTCCCAAAAATTGTAACTACACGTCGAGGCGACGCAGACCACAAGGGCTGTGATTGGTTTAGATTATACATCTGGCGGTGAAATGCAACGCAACCCGACGCAGAACCATAAAACGACCACGACGCCGTAGGAGTGACGGCGTAGCTACGCCGTGGAGTTGACGCAGAAGCATAATGAGGGCATAACTCTTTCACTTCCTGGGTATCATCATCACCCAGGACCTCAAGTGGGAGCAAAACACCTGCTACAGCACTGCATTCCACCTCACTGCTACAGCACTGCATTCCATTTCACTGCTACAGCACTGCATTCCATTTCACTGCTACAGCACTGCATTCCACCTCACTGCTACAGCACTGCATTCCACCTCACTGCTACAGCACTGCATTCCATTTCACTGCTACAGCACTGCATTCCATTTCACTGCTACAGCACTGCATTCCACCTCACTGCTACAGCACTGCATTCCATCTCACTGCTACAGCACTGCATTCCATCTCACTGCTACAGCACTGCATTCCATTTCACTGCTACAGCACTGCATTCCATTTCACTGCTACAGCACTGCATTCCATTTCACTGCTACAGCACTGCATTCCATTTCACTGCTACAGCACTGCATTCCATTTCACTGCTACAGCACTGCATTCCATTTCACTGCTACAGCACTGCATTCCATCTCACTGCTACAGCACTGCATTCCATTTCACTGCTACAGCACTGCATTCAATTTCACTGCTACAGCACTGCATTCCATCTCACTGCTACAGCACTGCATTCCATTTCACTGCAGCTTTGCATTCCATCTCCCTGCTACAGGACTGCATTCCATCTCACTGCTAGAGCACTGCATTCCATTTCACTGCTACAACACTGCATTCCATATCACTGCTACAGCACTGCATTCCATTTCACTACTACAACACTGCATTCAATTTCACTGCTACAGCACTGCATTCCATTCCACTGCTACAGCACTGCATTCCATCTCACTGCAACAGCACTGCATTCAATTTCACTGCTACAACACTGCATTCAATTTCACTGCTACTTGTATTGTTATTTATGTTAGATTTTTTATTTTGTACTTCTGCACTGTCATGCACCAACATTTCAAAGCAAGTTCCTCGTATGTGTAAACCTACTTGACAATAACAGCGGTTTCTGATTTAAATACCTGTTAGGTTGGGCTTCCAATCTGTCTAACCCTGAAATCTACTGGTTGTCCTTCTGACTTGTCATGTATTTGACCTGGACTATTTTATAAGACTCCTTGCATTTAAAAATGCATTTAATAATCATAAAACTATTATAAGTTCACCCAGCACTGCCAGAAGAGGACTGTCCACCCCTTTGAGTCTGCTTCCTCTCTAGGTTTCCTCATAAAAACAACTTAAATCTGTGCTTTGTCAGGTTCAGGCTAGGTGTTTGTAAAAGCAGTTTGTGACAACTTTGTTGTAGGAAGGGCTTTCTAAAAATAAATTTGATTGATTTGATTCGCAGCGCAGCTGAAGAAATACATAATGGATGATTGGGGGAAAATTCTACTGGCTAAATTTAACCAACTGGTGTCAACTGGTGTCTTCCGTGCACAATTGCTTACAGTTTTTCTCGATTGTTTACACACATTTTCTGAAAGCATGCCTCATATTTTCAGAACTCTACACACAATTCCAAAAAACACACACACAATGGGCAAAACTCCTCAATGCTCCTGCAAAATTAAACTTTACATTCAAAATAATGTTATTTCCTCTCCAAAGGGTATTTTGTTTTCAAATGACACACACAAACCATCATATGAACAAACATTTATAAGAACCAGTTGAACACTGATGTGCTCAATGTAAAACACTGAAAACACTTCTCCATTCATCATAAAGACTTTTTTTAGGTTCAGTGTTACACTTACTACAGACAGTACATAAGTGTGTTGTAAAATATTTGAGGATATTGTTCTTATACCCGGAAAACTCAAATACACTGTAACAAATATATGTTATTTTTCCCACAAAAACAATGTACATCGTGTACATCCCATTCCAAACCAACACAAAGTTGCATATACAGTGGTCTACATAACCCACATACAGAATAATTTACTGTATACAGTTACATAATTTATAAAATAATACCGTAATAAAAATAAAACTATGCTGCATCCTCAGATTATTTCTGCGCAAGACAGGATCCAGTGTTGATAAGCATACCCTATCAATGTTTTGAAACATCTCATTGTTTTCTAGTATTTTTGTATGTATTTTACGTAATGTTATGGCATTATTTCCTAGGACCATGTTGATTATTTCAGTTTCCTGTTCAGGAGACAGAAGACGTTCTCGACCACCTTGTGTTGGTAATCTTTCAGTTCTGCCAAACAAATAGTAAAATACTGTAAATACAAAATAGGAATACATTTCCCAAATACTTGAAACATACTTCATTTTTACAGTCCTACAGAACAGTCCCTGGGCAATACTGAGCTACAGTTCTCACTGAGTACTGTATTGATATGTAGTACTGCAATTTTCTAGTGAGAGTATTTCTTACCTATTCTCATTTCGTAAAGTCCAGATGATGGATGCTACAGTGAACCTGCTCAAATTTGGCTGTACTCTTTGCCCAGCTTCCCTCATTGTTAGACCATGGTTGACCACATGATCAACCAAAGTGGCTCGGATCTCATCAGAGATTACGGCCCTTGGCCTTTCCCTTCCTCGTCCTCCTCCTCCTCTTACTCTCACTCCTCTGGCTCTGCCTCTGTTTCCAATGTTGGCATCCATTGCTCCAAAACTGAAGAGCTCACCTGTTGCTCTTGTATGCTAAAGCTCTGATTGCTAATTGTAAAGATGTGTGATGGGTGTTTGACCATGTGATGAGTCAGTGTTCATATTTGAATGTCAGTGTGTTCCTTGTGAAAACAAGAGATTTTCTTCATGAAAATTGTGCCAAATGCAGAGAATTGTGTGTAGTGTTTTGGAAAAAGTATGTTGTAGAACTGGAATTTGAGTGTAAAGCAGGAATTGTGCTTGTAGTTTAGCAGAATTGGTTCAGTGGGTTGGGGCATGAGTTACATGTTGTGGTCTTTGTGTCAAGTACCAGTATTTGTGTGTAAACAATTGAGAAAAACTGTAATAGAAAATGTGATATTACACAGTGGTAAACATTCATATGTCCCAACCGTTTTGGAGTGTGTTTCAGTCACAAAGTAAAACATCAAATAATGTTTTAATAATGTGTTTTCATTTAAGTTTCGTCTGAATTGAATTTTGAAATGACTATTTTTAATTTTTGATAATGTCCCAACTTTTTGGGAATTGGGGTTGTAAACATGAATTTTCTGTGAAGTGCAGGACCAGAAGCAGTAACACTACACTTGAGTCTTTATCTTCCATTTATTATCTGTCCTTTAGCATCTGCTAAATGCAAAAAGCTATTATTTGTTTCTGGCATTTCTGTCAATTGTTGTTTACTGTAGACTAACGTTACAGTCTGATTGCCAAGTAGCTAGCAAAGGTGTAAACTACAATGTATCCTTATGTATTCATTTATGCCACTATTGCTTAATTGGTTTACGGGTGGTTTACATATTGACAAAATGCAGATTTGAATTATTTGCTAGTTAGCTACATTATTTCACTTCTTTCTGGCAAATTAAGCAATCTTTAAAAGTACTGTAAGTTAGTACACTGTTATACTATGTTCCTACATGTATCCCTATATATCCCCAAATGCCTCACAATAACATATGTCCATTTTTAACTATGAGGGAAATATCACATAGCTACCACAAAAGTGACAAACAAATGGTTAATAGCCACAAACCACTCGGGTTTTAGATCTTACTTTCTAACCAGTTGAACTATGGGTTAGGGTAGTGCTTGCAGAGAGACACAGACACAGCATTCTTCGCAGTTTTCTGCCAGCGATTCTTAAGAACCAAATGATTCTCCTCTACTAGTCATACATTCAAACAGTGTTCATTAAGGAGACCAACCCCCAGCATCGTAGGAGGAGGCCTCCCTTCACAGGCTCATTAAATCAGTGTCTGGACCCCATCCTGCTATACCAAGTTTATTTTACTTTCTCAATAGATTTGGGGGACATTCTTACTAATAGATGCAACCACTATAGTTTAAATAACCAATGTGCACTATTTAAATGTGTGTATATTCCTGACTATAAAATGAAACAGTAACAGTTGTATCCAACACATGAAATGAACGTAATGCAGATTTATCTGGTTTTACAGTTTATTTACATTATTCTCACTTTACAATAGGCTGAAAGTTGTGCAGAGGCCACTCTTTTTACTTTTTCCCTTAAACCCTTTACAGAATATCTTTCGACGATTAATAATATGTCCATTAAATGTCTTCTGACCCTAAGCTTAGGCCTCATCCTCTCTCTGATGTAACCCAAGCACTTTTTCTAAACCTAACACTGACCTTAACCTTTGCATGCACTTATTTGTTTTTTCGGATTTTGTTGATGAATATATTTAGAGAATATATAGATGGTAATTCTGACTAACTAAATAGGTCCACAACCTAGCATTTGGATAACGTACAATAGGCAATGTTATTTTTTTATTATTATTGCAATGTGACTAGATTATGGAGGATCTAACCTGCAATATTTTTAACTATGTATATATATATACCTTTAAAATATTTATAGATATACATATTTTTAAAGGTTTAATGTAAATGCATTAATCAATATTCATTATTTATATTATCATATATTTCTGTATTTTTATTTATATTATTTTTAAATATATTATTATAATAATAAAAAAATGTTGGCTGTATTTCCATGTCCTAAAGCTAATGAACTAAACTGTCAATCAATGTTTGTCATGGTGTCACCTTACTCCCATTGGTTGATTTGTATCAGAGTAAAACAGGGAATTTCTCCCCCATCCCCCAAGTGTGATGGTAAGTTCTGTAGTAGGCTTCAAAATGAAGGAATACAAACATGCATCTTAAAAAATCATAGTTTCTGTTTCAATCTTTTTGGAAAAGGCCACCAATGAACTTAGATACCGCTTATTTTAATAGAAAACTTAAAGAGACTTAATATGCAATAATATGCAATGGTGTCCAGCTTCCCAACAACAAAGACCTCCTGCACATGCGCTGTCTGCAAAGAGTGTGTGGCATCATCAAGGACCCCTCACATCCGACCCATAAACTATTTGACCTCCTATCTAATGTTTGTGCTACCTCTGGCCCTTCACATTGCTTATATATTTACTTGATTTACCACTCTCCATTTGCCACTTGGACAGATGCTTTTCACCAGTACTGCCCTCCGTGTATCTGCAATCTGTCACATTAGTGAAGAGCTCAAATGCGCATTTACGTACTTATCCATGTCAATTACACCTCCTCACATTGTCCTTTATCTCATTGGACTCAGCCATTGGCACATTGACACACTGCCCTGCTGTCACGAATCAGGTGTAGTGTAGGATAACGACATGTGCAGAGCCAGGATAAACGTTCATGGTATATTTATTTTAATCATATAACAAACACGATAACAACAAATGTAAAAAACTTTACACTGTGATAAAATGAAATTGTGCAATTACGATTTATATCAAACAAACATAATCATCCAAATCCCTACCAGCTGGGACACTCTCATTAAACCCAAATGCTAACTTCACAACTTATATAAAATTATAACAAATAATAATAATTCATTACATTTATATGGCGCTTTTTTCCTGGGAACTCAAAGCACTTTTACATGGAAGGGGGAATCTCCTCAACCACCACCAATGTGCACCATCTACCTGGATGACGCGACGGCAGCCATATTGCGCCAGAACGCACCCCACACACCAGCTTATTGGTGGAGAGGAGACAGTGATGAAGCCAATTAGTATATGAGGATGATTAGGTGGCCATGATGGACAGAGGACAAGGGGCAAATTTGGCCAGGATGCCAGGGTTACGACCCTACTCTTTATCGAAGGACATCCTGGGGTTTTTAATGACCACAGAGAGTCAAGGCCTTGGTTTAACGTCTCATCCGAAGGACGGTGCTTTTTGACAGTATAGTGTCCCCGTCACTATACTGGGGCGTTAGGACCCACACAGACCAGCCTGCAGCCCCTTCTGGCCTCACAAACACCTCTTCCAGCAGCAACCTGGTTTTGCCAGGAGGTCTTCCATCCAGGTACTGACCAGGCTCAGCCCTGCAACCAGTCTTGGGCTATAGGGTGATATGGCTGCTGGCTTTAAGACATGCAATGCACTCCCAGCCCACTAGATGTTCTCAGTGAGCCAGTAGGGTGTTGCAGGTCTGTTATGATTATATACAAGTATTTGGGTTTAATAAGAGTGTTTCAGCTGGTTGGGATTTGGGAGATTATGATTGTAATACAAGTCACGGGGTCTTGGTGCACAGTGTGGGATATTGTTTCAACGTTACATGTTTAAAGATATGGTACGTGTGTATGTTCTGTATTGTTAGACATGTTGTATTCTCTTTCGCATGTGGCACAGTTTTATTTCAAGTTTAGCTTTCGTTTTTTTCTGTTCCTGTTCTCGTGTTTGATTTCAGCTGAAATTAAATAAACACCACAAATGTGATATATGGCTCTGCACTTGGCTTCTCTGCATCACCAATAACTGTGACACTTTATCGCCCTGTATAGTATTTTTGCACTGCTCTTTGCACTTTCTGGTTGGATGCAAACTGCATTTTGTTTTACAGTACATGGACTGTAAATGAACAATAAAGTTGAATCTAATCTACCGTACATCTTCCGTCCGGCGTTTAAAAGAGACCAGCGGTTTTTGGAGACCGGCTATTATTCGCCTCGCAGACGGAATGGTGATTGGTTAACAGGGTTCATTTCCCGGTGAAATACGGTATGTGTAACTACCCTGGTTAAAAAATAGTCCACGTTTTGAACTGATGACAATTTGTATGTTTATTCCTTTTCAAACTTCTCTATAAAAACACCATGGAACTTGGCACAATTGAACACCGTGAAAACATGTTTGCCTTGTGAAACCAGCGGTTAAAAAAATAAACAATAGCTAAATGTTCAACTCTTAACTCTGACCTTACGCCGGTGACTAACTTCCGGTGCAGCATGTAACTTTATCAAAACAAATTATAAAGTTATTTAGCTGTAAATATAATAAAACAGTATCACTGAGTTCCACTAATTAAACGCTCTACATTTAAATAAACAAGAAATCATAACAGCATAAAGTTAGATTACTGAGCGATAACACAGGTTGCGCACATTTACTGCGTCGCCATGGAAACGCATAAACAAATTTCTGCGTAAGCTACAGTATGATACCATACTTACGGCCACGAAATGTAGGCGACAACACCAGATGAACATTTCAGGATTTAATGAAATTATCAGTATAGCAGTACGGTATTATTAAAGCAGTACGGTATTAGGCATGAAAGAACAGGTACGGTAGACATCTACTAAACTTTCTTGTCAATGATGCCATAGTACTAGCCTGCACCTGTCCGAATTTCGCACGAAAGCGTTCATCAGTCCGACAAGACAAGATTACACAAAGAAATTCCGTTTTGATTTTCTCCCCTCCTCGATGGCATTCGACGATACATTTTTGACACGAAAAGATACTGGTATGATTCACTGCAGGATGGAGGTAGCCCAGGAAAAAGGGGATTAGCGTACGGGGAAGGCGGTGGCTCATTGGAGATCGGCGTTTACTACAGACAGAGTCTTAGTAAACGGTGGGTCATTGGAGACCGGCGTCTACTGTCACGAACCCTTTTCAAACCCGGCGTTTATTGGAAACGGGTGTCAAATCGTGCAGCCCTACTCGGTGCTAAGAGGGAAGCGCCGGGTGAAGCCACCTGTGGGTCCAGCGCCACCCACTGCCCTAGAGCCTCCAAAGACGCCGCCCACTGCTCCGGGGCTGCAGCCAGGGCCAGCAAGTGCCCTGGAGCTACAGCCACAACCCCAGCTCCAGCTGGGTTATGACCTCTTTCTTCCACCTACCTCAGGGACAGAGAGATCCCCGGAGGGTTTACATGAGCAGCCCCCGGAGGTGATTAGGAGGTGGTGGGGGGCATGGCTGGATTTACAATAACCGTATCTACAAGAGCCGCCTCGCCGACGCCAGAGATGACCTCCGCCACGCCGACGCCCAAGATGGCCTCCACTACGCCGACACCCAAGATGGCCTCCGCTACGCCGACACCCAAGATGGCCTCCGCCACGCCTACGACCGAGATGGCCTCCACCACGCCAACGCCCGAGATGGCCTCCGCCACGCCTACACCCAGGATGGCCTCTGCTACGCCGACGCCCGAGATGGCCTCCGCTACGCCGACGCCCAAGATGGCCTCCGCTACGCCGACACCCAAGATGGCCCCCGCCACGCCTACGCCCGAGATGGCCTCCGCCACGCCGACGCCCGAGATGGCCTCCGCCACGCCAACGCCCGAGATGGCCTCCGCCACGCCGACGCCCGAGATGGCCTCCGCCACGCCGACGCCCGAGATGGCCTCTGCTACGCCGACGGCCGAGATGGCCTACGCCACGCAGACGCCCCTCCTGTCTCCGCCTGGCCTCCCGGTGTGTCCCCTCCTGTCTCCACCTGGCCTCCCGGTGTGTCCCCTCCTGTCTCCGCCAGGCCTCCCGGCGTGTCCCCTCCGTCCTCCGCCTGGGCTTCTGGGCTCCCGGAGTGTCCCCTCGACACGACGCCGCCCAAGATGGCGGACTCAACGCCGACCAAGATGGCGGATGCGACGCCCAAGATGGCGGACGTGACGCCGCCCAAGATGACGGTCGCTTGGCCGCACAAGATGGCGGTCGCTTTGCCGCACAAGATGGCGGCTGCTCTGCCGCACAAGATGGCGGTCTGCCCACCAAGGCCTATTAAGGGCTGGACCTGCTGTCCTGGACTAACCCTTTGGGTGGACTGTGGGTTCTCTCTTTTTGCTCCACTGTTTTTTGTTGTTGTTTCTTCGGCTACCTGGGAGCTAGGCTTTTAGTGGGGAATACTGTCACGTGTGGTGAGGTGGCCTTGCTGCACGGACCCTATTTTGGTGTTGCACAGCCTTGTTTACATTTTGTCGTTCACAGCTGTGTTCTATTTCATCATTAGTGGGGATATAAAGGGGTTGCTAGCAAGTCACTCCTTGCTTAGCATTGTTCTTATGTCACGAGTGTAGATAGAGGTGAGTGTTTTGTACCACGTTAATATTGTTGTTTGAAAATGTTAGTTTAAAGTCGCTGTATGCGCATTTTCATTTCATTCAACTGAGTACGTGTTTTTTCACCGTTTACGGTTTGTTTTGCTTTTGATTGCTAATAAAACCTGATAAAACGGATTATGCGGTTCTGCACATGGCTTTTACCACACTACGCCGGAGGATTCATGACAATTTCATAGTAATATTTCATTTATTCTCTCAAAAATATGTAAGGCCTTGTGATTTCCCTGCTGTGAAACATCAGTTGGTGATATTATTCTACTTCCAAAGCTGCTGCCCATGTGACATGATGTAACTTAAACTTTTTGGAGTGCCAAAAAATAATGTGTGTGTTTTTACTGTGTTCATGCATATGTTGTTTGTGATAGCCAACTATCAAATATTTATATTTCAGAAGCAATAGGCAAACCCCTCAATCTGCGTGTTTATTTTTCCCAAATTAAGCAAACTTTAACAGTATAGTAGGCCAGTATTAACCAACGGGTATGGGTTCGAAAACATGAAAGTCAAAACAAACAACAAGCCAAGATAAAGTGCGTGACAAACCATGCAAAATGTTGCTATATCAGAAATAATCTGACGTTCAATTAAATTCATCATGGGAGACACGTTGAGACAGAGGTCACATTTGCAAGTGTGCCCTGGGAACATCAACTCACAGTAACAACAACAATTAAGGATAAATACAAACAATTAACAGATACAATGACATAACATTAATAATCTCAGTCAATTAAAACAAATACAATTCTCACAACAAAATTGTTCCCTGTTGCCAGATTGTTTGTCTTTACACTCGTTTCCAGCGTTACCCTGTTCCGTTCTGTCACCCTGTCTCTGATTCCAGTTCGACCTGTTTCTGTTCCTGACCCCGATTTTTTACGTTTCCTGCTTTGACCCTTGCCTGTCTACAACCACGAACCAGCCTACGTCTTTGTACCTCCGGCCATCTGACCACTGTGTTTTACCTCTTGCCTGTCCCCGACTACGATTCCTGCCTACTCCTTAATAAATAGTAATAAATAGTGTTCTCCACCTCTGTGTCTGCGCTTAAGTCCATTGTTTTGGTCGTGATAACAGCACAGGCAGGAAAGTTCACTGAAATTTTTGTCTCCTTTCCCCCAAGGAAAAGCAAGATTTGTTTCTGTAGAAGAAACCCACTTTGCGCTTAAGCTTTTTAACAAGCTCATTGGTATCTTTTTTAACTAATGGGGTAAGGCGAATCAGCAAATCAGGTGATGTGGTTGTGCGGTGCACATTATGATACGTTAAAACCAGCTAGCTACTGTAAATGTTTACAGTGGATATAAAAAGTCTACAATGCTAGGTTTTTGTGATGTGAAATTTTTTTACAAAGATAAATCATGTCAGAACTTTTGGTCCACTTTTTATGTGACCTATAACTTCAACAATTCAATTGAAAAGCAAACTTACATTTTTGAGGGACAAAAATACAAAATAAAAACCTTACAATGAAATGATATATAACTTCCTTCTCTCCTCTCACAGACAGCACGACTGACATGTAACAATACCACATAAAGACACCGTACACAGAGGGGACTTATCTAGTCTATACTAACGAAGGGATGGACACCATGTGTGTGTAATGACAGGACAAGGACGTAATTAACATAGAAACGGAGATGGCTAGAAGGCCGGTGACGATGAACGCCGAACTCCGCGCGTCTGTGATCGTGGACCTTCGGGGGAAGACGTGACACATGTACTATATAAATCGTTTGAACTAGAAAACCCACTTTATGTGAGAAATCAATGTAATCAAAAAATCTGACTAGTTGCATTCAACATGCAAAGCATGTTTTATTTACCTTTATGTATTGTACAGTGACATTAATGAACCAATCAATGTATGAACTAAAACATATTTAAGAAATTCTATCTGCAATTGAGCATGCAAGGAATATTATAATGACAGGATTTGTTGGGAATGATTTGCACTTTCAGCTGAAATAATAATAGCTGATATAATCACACTCTTTTACCTAATTCTGGATTTAAAAACCATTACAGTTATTTTGTCAAAACCAAAACCACTTGCCAAATTAGTATAACACAATTTACTTAACACTAGTATTGAAAAATCAACACAAATTTTAGCTACTATTGGCCAATTAGCTGTGCAGCTCATAGTTTTCTTAGAATTTGCATGGTTCATCTGGGTTTAAAATCATTTTACAAGTGTTCTTGTGGGTCAGAGAGAGAAGTTAAGCAGTCATCAGCTGCAATCATCTCTGGGGTCTTAAAACATGTGCTTGTCACATATGGGCGAGCAGACTTTAAGTCTACAATCTGTATGAGAAACTCCAGTGCTTACATTGTCAGTAGAGATACAATATAACCTGGCCCATAAAACCCGGACTCCAGCAGATGCACCTTGATGGCAACCGCAGTCCATTACCAGGTCAGTTAAAAACACTCAGGCTCTTTAGCTAGCATATGACTCCCATGGCCCTAGTGGCCTCCCATCTCTTCACAGGGCTTTGTCTGCTAGTGTGGACAGGATCAGAGTTATGGCTCCAGCTCCAGCTCCAGATGACTTCCTCCTGGTGAACGAGGCTGCGTAGAAGTAATTGCCCCTTGTGCATATTGTCTCTCATTGAGCCTGGCGACCGCCCGTCACCATCCACGCAGATGTTCTTTGTTTTCCGACAGATGCCTCCATCCCTTTGTTTTGACCCTTTTTGTATTTTATTTCCAGTTGACATTTTATGGGCTTCCACTGTCTGTTTTGTAAGTTGAAATAGGATTTGCGGGGGTATAGGTGACGGGGGAGCAGTTTCTGTAGCACACCCTAACCGTATGGCCTTGACAGACTTCAGGATTCATGTTTAAACTGAGGGAAGATTCTGGAAAGCAGACTGAGATTTATACGCTAATGACTTAGCGTGACTTAGAGTGAGGACATCTTTAATGGTTTCAAGAATGCAGCTTATTTACCAGTCAAAAGTTGGGACACACAATATTTAAATTTTTTACAATTTATATTTTAGATTCCGCAAAGTAGCCACCTTCTGCCTTGATGAGAGCTTTTCACATTCTTGGCATTCCCTCTTGATGTTGGGATGTTTGCGTTATTGTGAACCATTTATTTGGCCTACAACCTGAGGTGCAGCTAATTGGACATTTCTGAGGACTACCTCATGATTGCAAGTCTGCGCAAAGTCTAAGGCAAAAGGCGGCTACTTTGGAGAATCTACACAATTATTTTTGATGTTTTGAATCATTTTTGGGTTGCTATATGATTCCTTGTGCCATTTTCTCTAATGTCAAAAATAGTTTAACAAAAGAAATACCCTTGAATGCGTAGATGTGTCCAAAATGTTGACTGGTATTGTATGTTGATTGCCAGTGTTTTGCAGCAAATAAATCCAATACTTTGTCATGTAAATCATTCATCATGTAAATCATTCCTAGCAGCAGCAAGGCATTTTGCTACAGAGGGGCTCACATTGACAAAACAAGCACATTTAACTGGCTATACAAACCAGCTGATGACAGTTGGCCCTTTAAAGTGAGAGTTGAAAATATGTCTGATAATTGTTCATCTCTCTCATCTCATCTTCAACCGCTTATCCGGGGTCGGGTCGCGGGGGTAGCAGCTCTAGCAGGGGACCCCAAACTTCCCTTTCCCGGGCAACATTAGCCAGCTCTGACTGGGGAATCCCGAGGCGTTCCCAGGCCAGTGTGGAGATATAATCTCTCCACCTAGTCCTGGGTCTTCCCCAGGTCTCCTCCCAGCTGGATGTGCCTGGAACACCTCAGGTGGCATTCGTACAAGATGCCCGAACCACCTCAACTGGCTCCTTTCTATGCAAAGGAGCAGCGGCTCTACTCCGAGTTCCTCTCGGATGACTGAGCTTCTCACCCTATCCCTCAGGGAGAGGCCAGCCACCTTTCTGAGAAAACCCATTTCGGCCGCTTGTACCCGCCGCTTGTACCCGCGATAATTGTTTAACTCTTCAAATTGTAGAAAGATAATACTCCAGTTGTATTGATTTGAAACAACTCCAATTGAACACAAGGATTAAACGATTAATAGGTTTGCATTCCTTTAGTTGTTAATTAAACTAAACACAATGTTCAGTGCAACCCAACTTCTGTGTTTAACATCTAAAATTGAGAGTGACCGTTGTGCCAGACTGTGGCACCGTTGGTTAGAATGTTCTCAACCGTACAGCGGTAACAGGTCGACCTGTTAGGGTGATTTTCAGGGTAGGCAGGACTTAAGGTGAGCCAATACAATTCATTCAAAGCACTTCATGATTGTGGGGGTGAGCGCAACATGTAGAAAGTCATTTAGGCATGGCACATTTGACTAATTTGGCACTAGCACAATGGTTGTGGTCGTGAAGCACGTGGGGACAACAGCCAGGGACAGTGACAGGTTGAAAATGTCTGTGAGGACCCCAGCCAGCTGCCCAGGACATGCTCTGAGCACACGCCCAGGGACACAGTCAGGACCAGCCGCCTTGCGTGCGTTCACCCTGCTGAGCACAGAAAATACCCCAGCGATGGACATACTGTGGGGAACAGCATCTGGGGAGAGCTGCAATTTGTTGTCCCAGACGAAGCGTGCATAAAAAGTGTTCAGCTCGTCGGTAATAGAGAGATCATTTGCTGAGGGGGTTGGGTTCTTGGGTCGGTAGTCAGTGATGGCTTGAAGGGACCTGCCACATGCTTCTAGAGTCAGAGTTGTTGTGGGCGTGTTTGGTCATCTTGATGCCCCTTTTCAGGTTGGCCCTGGGTGAGCTGTAGGCCTCCTTATCACAGGATCTGAAAGCAGCATCATGTGCCTTCAGCAGTAGTCTGACCTCTTTGTCCATCATTGCTTCTGGTTGGGGAAGATAATTATTTGTTTATGAGTGGTGACATTTTTGGTGCAGGTGTTGATGTAATCCAGAACGGAGGATGCATATTATTCAATGTCAATGTGGGAGTCAGTGGTAGTCTTGAGTGGTAAACAGACTCCAGTCAGTGCATTAAAACTGGAGCTATAGTGTACCAGGCCACCCTTTGACTGTCCTCACTGTAGATTTCACATGCTTGATGATGGGTAGGTACTTTGGTAGCATTAACAATGTGCAGTGGTTTGTCCGACCCAGGTTGGGTTGGGGATGACTTAGTAAGTATCCGGAATGTGTACTCATGTTACAATGAGCAGTGGTTTGTTCCACCCAGGTTGGGTTGGGGATGACTTAGTAAGTATCCGGAATGTGTACTCATGTTACAGTGAGCAGTGGTTTGTTCGACCCAGGTTGGGTTGGGGATGACTTAGTAAGTATCCGGAATGTGTACTCATGTTACAGTGAGCAGTGGTTTGTTCGACCCAGGTTGGGTTGGGGATGACTTAGTAAGTATTCGGAATGTGTACTCATGTTACAGTGAGCAGGGGTTTGTTCGACTTAGTAAGTATCCTGAATGTGTACTCATGTTACAGTGAGCAGTGGTTTGTTCGACCCAGGTTGGGTCGGGGATGACTTAGTAAGTATCCGGAATGTGTACTCATGTTACAGTGAGCAGTGGTTTGTTCGACCCAGGTTGGGTTGGGGATGACTTAGTAAGTATCCGGAATGTGTACTCATTTTACAGTGAGCAGTGGTTTGTTCGACCCAGGTTGGGTCGGGGATGACTTAGTAAATATCCTGAATGTGTACTCATGTTACAGTGAGCAGTGGTTTGTTCGACCCAGGTTGAGTTGTGGATGACTTAGTAAGTATCCGGAATGTGTACTCATGTTACAGTGAGCAGTGGTTTGTTCGACCCAGGTTGGGTTGGGGATGACTTAGTAAGTATCCGGAATGTGTACTCATGTTACAGTGAGCAGTGGTTTGTTCGACCCAGGTTGGGTTGGGGATGACTTAGTAAGTATCCGGAATGTGTACTCATGTTACAGTGAGCAGTGGTTTGTTCGACCCAGGTTGGGTTGGGGATGACTTAGTAAGTATCCGGAATGTGTACTCATGTTACAGTGAGCAGTGGTTTGTTCGACCCAGGTTGGGTCGGGGATGACTTAGTAAGTATCCGGAATGTGTACTCATTTTACAGTGAGCAGTGGTTTGTTCGACCCAGGTTGGGTCGGGGATGACTTAGTAAGTATCCTGAATGTGTACTCATGTTACAGTGAGCAGTGGTTTGTTCGACCCAGGTTGGGTCGGGGATGACTTAGTAAGTATCCGGAATGTGTACTCATGTTACAGTGAGCAGTGGTTTGTTCGACCCAGGTTGGGTTGGGGATGACTTAGTAAGTATCCGGAATGTGTACCTTATTTTACAGTGAGCAGTGGTTTGTTCGACCCAGGTTGGGTCGGGGATGACTTAGTAAGTATCCTGAATGTGTACTCATGTTACAGTGAGCAGTGGTTTGTTCGACCCAGGTTGGGTTGTGGATGACTTAGTAAGTATCCGGAATGTGTACTCATGTTACAGTGAGCAGTGGTTTGTTCGACCCAGGTTGGGTTGGGGATGACTTAGTAAGTATCCGGAATGTGTACTCATGTTACAGTGAGCAGTGGTTTGTTCGACCCAGGTTGGGGATGACTGGGGATGACTTAGTAAGTATCCGGAATGTGTACTCATGTTACAGTGAGCAGTGGTTTGTTCGACCCAGGTTGGGTTGTGGATGACTTAGTAAGTATCCGGAATGTGTACTCATGTTACAGTGAGCAGTGGTTTGTTCGCAGGTTGGGTTTGACTTAGTAAGTATCCGGAATGTGTACTCATGTTACAGTGAGCAGTGGTTTGTTCGGTTGGGTTGGGGATGACTTAGTAAGTATCCGGAATGTGTACTCATGTTACAGTGAGCAGTGGTTTGTTCGACCCAGGTTGGGTTGGGGATGACTTAGTAAGTATCCGGAATGTGTACTCATTTTACAGTGAGCAGTGGTTTGTTCGACCCAGGTTGGGTTGGGGATGACTTAGTAAGTATCCTGAATGTGTACTCATGTTACAGTGAGCAGTGGTTTGTTCGACCCAGGTTGGGTCGGGGATGACTTAGTAAGTATCCGGAATGTGTACTCATGTTACAGTGAGCAGCGGTTTGTTCGACCCAGGTTGGGTTGGGGATGACTTTGTAAGTATCCGGAATGTGTACTCATTTTACAGTGAGCAGTGGTTTGTTCGACCCAGGTTGGGTCGGGGATGACTTAGTAAGTATCCTGAATGTGTACTCATGTTACAGTGAGCAGTGGTTTGTTCGACCCAGGTTGGGTTGGGGATGACTTAGTAAGTATCCGGAATGTGTACTCATGTTACAGTGAGCAGTGGTTTGTTCGACCCAGGTTGGGTTGTGGATGACTTAGTAAGTATCCGGAATGTGTACACATGTTTTAGTGTATTGTCTCCTCTTGTCGGTCAGGAAACATTTTGGTGGAATTTGGGAAAACAGTTTTTAGGCTGGAGTGAATCCCCTAAAATCCACTGCAACAATTATAAATGCATCAGGATGAGCAGTCTGTTGAATGCTAAGGACAACCTGATGCTCTTTTATTGCTAACTTAGCCGTAGCATCTGGTGGAATGTAGGCTGTGGTAACAATAGACGGGAACTCTCTAGGTAAGTGAAAGGGTCTGCAGCTAATCATTAGATATTCCAGATTGGCAGATAAGGTTAGTGTTGGTACACCACCCATCATTCATATAGTTACACAGTCCTGATGAGGTTAGTGTTGGTACACCACCCATCATTCATATAGTTACACAGTCCTGATGAGGTTAGTGTTGGTACACCACACATCATTCATGTAGATACACAGTCCACCACTCCTGATGAGGTTAGTGTTGGTACACCACCCATCATTCATATAGATACACAGTCCTGATGAGGTTAGTGTTGGTACACCACCCATCATTCATGTAGATACACAGTCCTGATGAGGTTAGTGTTGGTACACCACCCATCATTCATATAGATACACAGTCCTGATGAGGTTAGTGTTGGTACACCACCCATCATTCATATAGATACACAGTCCTGATGAGGTTAGTGTTGGTACACCACCCATCATTCATGTAGATACACAGTCCTGATGAGGTTAGTGTTGGTACACCACCCATCATTCATGTAGACACACAGTCCTGATGAGGTTAGTGTTGGTACACCACCCATCATTCATGTAGACACACAGTCCTGATCAGGTTAGTGTTGGTACACCACACATCATTCATATAGACACACAGTCCTGATGAGGTTAGTGTTGGTACACCACCCATCATTCATGTAGACACACAGTCCTGAGGAGGTTAGTGTTGGTACACCACCCATCATTCATGTAGACACACAGTCCTGATGAGGTTAGTGTTGGTACACCACCCATCATTCATGTAGACACACAGTCCTGATGAGGTTAGTGTTGGTACACCACCCATCATTCATGTAGACACACAGTCCTGATGAGGTTAGTGTTGGTACACCACCCATCATTCATGTAGACACACAGTTAACCAAATTTGACGTTGCAGTCCTTAATCCTTTTCTGTGAGATAATCCTTAGTTGTATTTCGTCCATTTTGTTTGCCAGGGTCCGAACGTTAGCTAGGAAAAAGCTTGGGAAAGAGAGTTTGTGAGGGTGATGTTTTTGTTTATGTTTTCTACTACCATCAAGGTCTGACGATCTCCGGAGGAATCAGAAGCCGGTCGAAAGCTATTGTTGTGCAGTGTGTTTTTCTATACTAGTAGTTCTTGTCGGCTGTAAATGTAAAACGTTAGGCTGCACAAAGTGAGTAGACTTAAAACGATCAAAATAAATAACTACAAACGCAGAGCTTTGTGTCTGCACTCGCCGCCATCTTGATGCAGTAGGTTTGTCATTACAAAACCATTTTATGGAAGTGGTTGTTTTGTGCTCAATCTGTCTAGACCACACAATTGCTGAGTCTTGACAAATCGTTCACGTGACTCGCAGATCTTTGTGGTCTGATTTAATGGTTCTTTTGAAATGGATTGTGGACTTCTGTCCCTCTTTGGTGGTGGAGCAGGCATTCATTTTTCCATTCTTCTTCAAAATCACTTTCAAAGCTTCAAGCCATGAACCCCTGTTTCAATTCATTCACATCCTCATACGTTCTTGATCACTAGGGCTGTCAACTTTAGTCGTTTAGTCGACTAATCGGTCGAACCCGTCTTGGTCGACTGACATTCTCATTGGTCGACCAGTTGCATATATTTTTTTACACCAATAAAGAAATTTTCATTGATTTACTCCTTGATATTTATTCCTTTATAAGCAGTTATATATTACTGTATTCTAAATATAATTAGCCTATGTTTTATCCCCAACTTTAAATGCTTTAATTTAGGCTGTTTTGTAACAGCGCCACAGTTTAGCGCACCGCGTAGAACACTCGGGAACCGCACGTGGCTTGCTGCACTGCACTTTTTGTAGCGTGTGGTGTAGAGGTCTGCACGGGCTTTAAACTGAAGCCCGAACCCGGCCCGTACCCGCGATCATTTAACCCGACCCGACAGTTACATTTACATGTTAAGCCCGAACCCGACCAGAACCCGACCTGACCCCGAGGTCCACTCTGTTTCTTACATCAAGAAACATTTTTGCAATATGTTCTATTTAATGATTGCTTGAAACGGTAAACAAATAACGTTACATAGAGAGAGAGAGAGGGAGCGCCTGTGTCTGTGTGTAGCCTATGGCTTGCAGTGCACATTGCACATCTGCGCATGCATGTACTTTCTCTGTTTTGTCTTGCGTGCCGGTCACCACAACAACACACAGCAAGCAGGCAAGCACACGGTGACCGCACGCAAACTATATATAGCCTTTAGTTTTTCTTACTTACAAACCCGAACCCGACCCGAAACCGAGGCTGTTCATTAAACATTAACCCGAACCCGACCCGAAACCCGAACATTTTTCGGGACCCGTCGGGCTCGGGTCGGGTAGCAGACCTCTAGTGTGGTGTGGTCAGGTGCGCGATTGTGACTGTCACTATAGACCTAGGACAGAGCTCCTCACTTTGCAGTTAATAACAATCACATAATTTTCAAAAATGTATTTATTTATTATTTATTTATTATTATTATAGTTTTATGTATTATTGATGTTTTTTCGTTGTTGTTTTATAAAAGCTCTATGACAATTGTTTAATAAATGTTCAATCAAAATGCAAAACATCACGACCTTTTTTTATTTTTAGTCGACTAATCGTTGCGCAGGACAAGACTTTGGTCGACTAAGCATTTCTTTGGTTGACTACAGCCCTATTGATCACAAACACACACACACACACATTCATTCGGAAGAGTGGTAACATTAATTAAAAATAAAAGGAGGACATTATGCTGACACTCAATGTAGCTCATGCATACAGCAAGGCTTTACTCCAAAGTGTCCCAATAATGTTAAGAAAATGTAGCTTTCTTGTGAAATTGAATGTGCATGTGTTTTTTCTTTATGACATATGGCTTGAGCACAGGAATACAATGGATCACAGCATGCCAAATAACAGTTACTCAGCAAAGATTCCTAACACTGTAAGATGATTCAACATGTTAGTGAAGCTGTTGTTGTTCAGTTGTACGTCACCACTGTGTTTTACCCTTTGAAAATGCCTGCAACAGTGATACCTATGATTTAAAAGGCTTATGACTACATACATTCTGTGGTTATGACAATGTAGTTAAGCTGTAGTAAACAGCCAAATGTATTAGTAAAGGCTGAAGGTTAAGAAAGCAGGTGGCTAACCAATGCCTCCAGTAAATATGAAGATGGCAAATCTATTCCATCACCTGAGTAGTTATAAAGCTGTCCACTCAGCAAACATATGAGCCTCTTCCAGACTACGCCAACATTACATCTACATCTATATCTCTCTGCCGCACAATTTAAGGGACAACTTACCCAAGATGTTACCAATTAAAGATCATATTATATTTTATTTAAATGTAACTAATTCTGACTTTGGCCACATGGTACAGGCACTGTTCTATATATTTAAATGGTAAATGCTACGCTTTTATATAGCACTTTTTATTTATTAAGTCTTTATTTCTGCAGGTTATCTGATTTGAATAACAACTATTTTCCAAGTAAGACCTGTTCCAACCAAGAAAGCAGTGAGAAGTGGGATGGCATGTTTATTAATATCAGACAAATCAACTAGAAAAATGTATAATAACATATACAGAAACAGACAACTGTACCCAATACAATTGGTCAAAAGTACTCTACATGTACCTTGTAACATTAATAATGTCATTAACATCCAATGAGAGACAGCAACACTGGACGACTGTGGGTGGAGCTTGTCTCTCAGCGAGAGACATTTCAAACTTCAGAAGTGTTCAACTTTATGCAAATTGCCAGCAAGCGAGCGGTGACAGGGTTCGATGATAACCAATGGCAGGGGAGATGTATCAGGAAGTACCTTCACGTTTCTACTAGCTAGTTAAAAACTCTCTCGCTAGCTTGAAGCATGAACGAGAGACTTATCACTGCAGTATCTGGTATTCCTATTATTTATGATGCATCTCTTGTGTGGTATTGTTTCTATGTCATGTGTGTTCTCTGCTGTATCTCATAAAGAGATCATTATTCCATGCTTCTAAAATCAGAAGACGTGTTTACTTTAAGTGTGCGCTGAAGACGCACCCTTTTCATTTAGTACTGTGTGTACTCTCGCTATACTGCTTTGGTGTTGGACGTTACAGCTGTTATTAAAAAACTATTTTTCATCTAAGGCCAGGGGGGTCATCATTCTTATTCATAATAACCTCCCGTTTCAATATGATTAAATGAATATGGATCCAGATGGGCAGTACATCCTGGTCTCCAGAAGAATTCTTCCAATCACTCTGCTGAACATATATGGCACAACTTTGATGATCCGGGCTTCTTCTAAGTGGTGTTTGACCTCCTTCCAGACTCTGATCTCACTGGCCAGATTGTGGCCTTCAGAGAGGGAGTGACATTTTATTCTCCTGTCCATAAATCGTATACTCAAATTGAATACTTTCTTGTTTATTCTAAACTAATACCCAACATCCAGAATACAAAATACCATAATATAATAATATCTAATCATAGTCCTGTTTCGTTACAACTGAAGCTTTCTACAACTATACACAATTACTGTTGACACCTTGATCCTCTTCTGATCAAAGGCCATTAGATTTTGGACTATGTGACCTGGAGGTTGAACGTATTTTTGGAGACCAATGATACAGGGGAGGTGTCTGATTCCACACTATGGGAGACCCTTAAGGTGGTCATAAGAGGTCACGATTGAGGATCTACTTCCTGTTATTGAAGAGTCCTTTAGACGCTCCCTGGTACAGATTATAATAAGATACTACACATGAAATATTGGTATTATTCCATTCTTAAAAACAACATTAAGCTTAACCAAAAACACTTTGAATTAGGGAATAAACCAGAGAAGCTACTAGCCAGACATTGAATGGGGCACCAGTGAGCCGTGCTATTTATAAGGTTAAGTCTAATTCTGGGTTCCTATTAACATTTCCTATAGTCTCTCATCTCATCTTCAACCGCTTATCCGGGGTCGGGTCGCGGGGGTAGCAGCTCTAGCAGGGGACCCCAAACTTGCCTTTCCCTGGCAACATTAGCCAGCTCTGACTGGGGAATCCAGAGGCGTTACCAGGCCAGTGTGGAGATATAATCTCTCCACCTAGTCCTGGGTCTTCCCTACACTTGGCTGCGAACCGATCCAGTGAGTGCTGAAGGTCAACGACCGATGAAGCCATCAGGACCACATCATCTGCAAAAAGCAGTGATGTGACCATCAGCCCACCGAACAGAAACCCCTCCCCACCATGACTACGCCTTGATATCCTGTCCATGAATATCACAAACAGGATTGGTGACAAAGCGCAGCACTGGCGGAGGCCAACCCCCACCGAGAACGAAACCGACTTACTGCCGAGGACACGGACACAGCTCATTTTTACACAGACTCCACTACTCTAAGACCAATATAAAGTTATACACAGATTCCACTACTATAAGACCAATATAAAGTTATACACCGATTCCACTACTAAGACCAATATAAGGTTATACACAGACTCCACTACTTTAAAACCAATATAAGGTTATACACAGACTCCACTACTTTAAAACCAATATAAGGTTATACACAGACTCCACTACTCTAAGACCAATATAAGGTTATACACAGACTCCACTACTCTAAGACCAATATAAGGTTATACACAGACGCCACTACTCTAAGGCCAATATAAGGTTATACACAGACTCCACTACTCTAAGGCCAATATAAGGTTATACACAGACTCCACTACTCTAAGGCCAATATAAGGTTATACACAGACTCCACTACTTTAAAACCAATATAAGGTTATACACAGACTCCACTACTATAAGACCAATATAAGGTTATACACAGACTCCACTACTATAAGACCAATATAAGGTTATACACAGACTCCACTACTCTAAGACCAATATAAGGTTATACACAGACTCCACTACTCTAAGGCATATGCTATCATCCCAATGGGCCTAATGCAGAACTGAATCTCTCAACTTAGTTCCATCCATGAACGTCATGTAGATCCTTCCTCTATTGTTAGTCTCTTTTGTTTTTATAACAACTTTTCCTTGTCCTTGTTTGTCTGTCTTAAAGCCATTTAGTTAGCCTTCGATGTGTGTGGGGTAGGACTCAGATTTCCTGCTTCAGTTGGTTATTGTCCCAACCTGTTGACTTGTAAATACTTGCAAAACAGTTATTTCATTCCATGTACTATATGTCAGTTAACATCTCAATTACATTACAATACATTACATAACAATAGAATTATATTACATTGCATTACATTACAATACATTACATTACAATAGAATTACATTACAATAGAATTACATTTTGTTGTCTGCACAGATTTACATTTTCTAAGCCAAATATAATTGTAACTAAATCACAATCTCACAATAATCAAGCCCCACTAATTAAAAAACTCAGATGTGTCCACCTTTTGGGCCATATAACAAACGCAGACACCTTCCAGGAAGGGTCAAACAAAAACCATAGAGATAACACACCACCAGCAACACACCACCAGCAACACACCACCAGCCCACCGGCCACAGGACTTCTGCATTACCGGACTTTCTTTTCTTCACTGGACGTTGGCTCATACACACCATTGGATCCTCGCATCCAGCTACCTGGAACGGATCCAACAGCTAGCTATCCAGCTAACTACAGCTAGCGGCATTGCCCGTTGTCGCAAACCCTGCCCAGAACTTCATCCCCCTGCTATCGTTGGCTCCACACCATCAGCACAGCGACTGCAGGACTCTTCTACGGCTCTACTGAACTTTCGGACCCACTGAACTTTCTCTGGACGTTTGTACTGCATTCATCACCAGCCTTCCATAACCAGCTAGCTAGCTGCTACTAAGTAATACTGCCGCACCGTTCAGCGTTTAGCCGGCTAGCCTGCAGACATCAACAACACCCAGCACGGTACTAAGTATTGACTGTTAGCTAAGCCCCAACTTTCATAACTGCTTTGCTCAGTCTTAGCCTACCTAGCTGTGTTTTATCTGCTTCACTTTTTATATCGAAACGCCTGTTACTTTTTATATCGAAACGCCCCCCACCTTTCCCCTGAGTTCATACTGCTTGGTGACTTAAACTGGGATATGCTTAACCCCCCAGTCACCTTACTCTCTAAGCTTGATGCACTTAACCTCACACCAATTATAAATGAACCTACCAGGTTCAATCTTAAATCCGTGCTGGTCATGGCTGCACTACAGCTACCTTAAAGGGCGGCAGCGGCTCAGTGGGTTGAGTCGGTGGTCTATCAATCGGATGGTTGGTGGTTTGATCCCCGGTTCCTCCTGGGAAAGTGTCGAGGTGTCCAAGAGCAAGACACCAAACCCCAGCTGCTCCTGGCGAGCCTGCAGTCGCCTTGCACGGTTTCTCTCGCGACTGCCTCACCTTCTCTCTGACAGGGTCCAGCTTGTTAAGGGGTCAGGGGTGCCGCAGGGCTCGAATCGCGGGCCGACTCTTTAATCTCTCTACATCAACGATATGGCTCTCGCTGTTGGAGACTCCCAGATTCATCTCTATGCAGACGATACCATCCTGTACACAGTGCTCTGAAATCTCCAGGGGCATCATTTATAAACGCTGCGTATGCACAAAAGAATGCATACGCCGCTCTCTACGCAATAGTTCGGATTTATAAAAAGCAAACTTGACGTGAAAATGTGCGGTCCTCCACGCAAGCTCTGACCCATGCGTACGCACAGAAACTGATGAAATGAGAAATGGCGACACAGTCGGCAGATGGATGAAATACATGAAACTGTGTGAAAATGCAGAACATTGTGTAAAATAAATCAAAATATTACCTGCCATTAATAATATGAAGAATTTACAAAGCCATTCTTACAATTAAGAGCCTACACAAACACCTGTTTAATTGATCTGCAAAAACAAATCAAATATATAAAACAGATGTATATAAAACAAGATTAAGTCAATTAAAATGTATATATATTTCCAAAAAATAACTCAAATATGTTCTGTAATTATATTGTCATGTTGTGCAATTGATCTTCATAAATAATACGGCAAACAGAATTAAATTGTGTATAAAACTGATATTCTTGTCGATGTCTCCGTCTGACAGAGTGGATAGATGGATAGATGGAGATAGATGGATAGATATATAGATGGGGAGATGGATATAAATATATAGATAGATATAGATGGGGAGATGGATATAAATATATAGATATAGATGGGGAGATGGATATAAATATATAGATAGATATAGATGGGGAGATGGATATAAATATATAGATATATAGATGGGGAGATGGATATAAATATATAGATATAGATGGGGAGATGGATATATATATAGATAGATATAGATGGGGAGATGGATATATATATATAGATAGATATAGATGGGGAGATGGATATATATATATATAGATATATAGATGGGGAGATGGATATATATATATAGATAGATATAGATGGGGAGATGGATATATATATATAGATAGATATAGATGGGGAGATGGATATAAATATATAGATAGATATAGATGGGGAGATGGATATAATATATATAGATATAGATATAGATGGGAGATGGATATAAATATATATAGATAGATATAGATGGGGAGATGGATATATATATATATAGATATAGATGGGGAGATGGATGGAGATATAGATGGGGAGATGGATATATATATATATATAGATATAGATGGGGAGATGGATATAAATATATAGATAGATATAGATGGGGAGATGGAGATATATATATGGATAGATAGATATAGATGGGGAGATGGATATAATATATAGATAGATATAGATGGGGAGATGGATATAAATATATAGATAGATATAGATAGATATAATATATATATATATAGATATAGATGGGGAGATGGATATAAATATATAGATAGATATAGATGGGGAGATGGATATAAATATATAGATAGATATAGATGGGGAGATGGATATAAATATATAGATAGATATAGATGGGGAGATGGATATAAATATATAGATAGATATAGATGGGGAGATGGATATAAATATATAGATAGATATAGATGGGGAGATGGATATAAATATATAGATAGATATAGATGGGGAGATGGATATAAATATATAGATATAGATAGATGATGGGAGATGGATATAAATATATAGATAGATATGGAGATGATGGGAGATGGATATATATAATATATAGATAGATATAGATGGGGAGATGGATATATATATATATAGATAGATATAGATGGGGAGATGGATATAAATATATAGATAGATATAGATGGGGAGATGGATATAAATATATAGATATAGATGGGGAGATGGATATAAATATATAGATATAGATATAGATGGGGAGATGGATATATATATATAGATAGATATAGATGGGGAGATGGATATATATATATAGATAGATATAGATGGGGAGATGGATATAAATATATAGATAGATATAGATGGGGAGATGGATATATATATATATAGATATAGATGGGGAGATGGATATAAATATATAGATAGATATAGATGGGGAGATGGATATAAATATATAGATAGATATAGATGGGGAGATGGATATAAATATATAGATAGATATAGATGGGGAGATGGATATAAATATATAGATAGATATAGATGGGGAGATGGATATAAATATATAGATAGATATAGATGGGAGATGGATATAAATATATAGATAGATATAGATGGGGAGATGGATATAAATATATAGATAGATATAGATGGGGAGATGGATATAAATATATAGATAGATAGATGGGGAGATGGATATAAATATATAGATAGATATAGATGGGGAGATGGATATAAATATATAGATAGATATAGATGGGGAGATGGATATAAATATATAGATAGATATAGATGGGGAGATGGATATATATATATATAGATAGATATAGATGGGGAGATGGATATAAATATATAGATAGATATAGATGGGGAGATGGATATAAATATATATAGATATAGATGGGGAGATATAGATGATGGGAGATGGATATAAATATATAGATAGATATAGATGGGGAGATGGATATATATATATATATAGATATAGATGGGGAGATAGATATAGATGGGGAGATGGATATAAATATATAGATAGATATAGATGGGGAGATGGATATAAATATATAGATAGATATAGATGGGGAGATGGATATAAATATATAGATATATAGATATAGATGGGGAGATGGATATAAATATATAGATAGATATAGATGGGGAGATGGATATAAATATATAGATAGATATAGATGGGGAGATGGATATATATATATAGATAGATATAGATGGGGAGATGGATATAAATATATAGATAGATATAGATGGGGAGATGGATATAAATATATAGATATAGATGGGGAGATGGATATAAATATATAGATAGATATAGATGGGGAGATGGATATAAATATATAGATAGATATAGATGGGGAGATGGATATAAATATATAGATAGATATAGATGGGGAGATGGATATAAATATATAGATATAGATGAGATGGATATAAATATAGATAGATATAGATGGGGAGATGGATATATATATATATAGATAGATAGATGGATATAAATATATAGATAGATGATGGGAGATGGATATAAATATATAGATAGATATAGATGGGGAGATGGATATAAAGATGGATATAAATATATAGATAGATATAGATGGGGAGATGGATATAAATATATAGATAGATATAGATGGGGAGATGGATATAAATATATAGATAGATATAGATGGGGAGATGGATATAAATATATAGATAGATATAGATGGGGAGATGGATATAAATATATAGATAGATATAGATGGGGAGATGGATATAAATATATAGATAGATATAGATGGGGAGATGGATATAAATATATAGATAGATATAGATGGGAGATGGATATAAATATATAGATAGATATAGATGGGGAGATGGATATAAATATATAGATAGATATAGATGGGAGATGGATATATATATATAGATAGATATAGATGGGGAGATGGATATATATATATAGATAGATATAGATGGGGAGATGGATATATATATATATAGATAGATATAGATGGGGAGATGGATATACATATATAGATAGATATAGATGGGGAGATGGATATAAATATATAGATATAGATATATATAGATGGGGAGATGGATATAAATATATAGATAGATATAGATGGGGAGATGGATATAAATATATAGATATAGATATATATAGATGGGGAGATGGATATAAATATATAGATAGATATAGATGGGGAGATGGATATAAATATATAGATAGATATAGATGGGGAGATGGATATATATATATAGATAGATATAGATGGGGAGATGGATATAAATATATAGATATAGATGGGGAGATGGATATATATATATAGATAGATATAGATGGGGAGATGGATATATATAGATATAGATGGGGAGATGGATATAAATATATATATAGATATAGATGGGGAGATGGATATATATATATATAGATAGATATAGATGGGGAGATGGATATAAATATATATAGATAGATATAGATGGGGAGATGGATATATATATAGATAGATATAGATGGGGAGATGGATATAAATATATAGATAGATATAGATGGGGAGATGGATATATATATATAGATAGATATAGATGGGGAGATGGATATAAATATATAGATAGATATAGATGGGGATATGGATATAAATATATAGATAGATACAGATGGGGAGATGGATATAAATATATAGATAGATATAGATGGGGAGATGGATATATATATATAGATAGATATAGATGGGGAGATGGATATAAATATATAGATAGATATAGATGGGGATATGGATATAAATATATAGATAGATACAGATGGGGAGATGGATATAAATATATAGATAGATACAGATGGGGAGATGGATATAAATATATAGATAGATATAGATGGGGAGATGGATATAAATATATAGATATAGATGGGGAGATGGATATAAATATATATATATATATAGATAGATGGATGGATAGATGGATATATAGCTGGATAGATGGAAATACATATATACATGGGGATATGGATGTATATATAAATATATAGATAGTCTTTATTGTCCACTGGGGAAAGTGTATTTCATAGTATAGATGTCGTTATCAGCTACAGAATAATAATCTCATAATTATATAAAGTTTCACTGCGGGTGAACAGACAAACCAAAGCGCAATTTGCATCAATGTCCGATTTCCAAATGTAATCGGTGCAGCGCGAGTGATAATGCAAATGCTTTCATATATCGAAAACATTTTCATTCAATCAATGTTCTAATAATTTGTGTCACATTATCAGCAACATTGTGCCAAAAACTCGGCATTTTGGCAAACAACATGTTCTCCTCTTTTCCACCTCTCCAACAGGAAACTTCACATTAAGTAACGTTACTTTTCCGGTTTTCCTCCGAGTTTGTCATGACATCTGTATATATATATATATATATTTTTGTTATTACTGTCTATCTATGCTGCCCAACTGTACTTCATATACCTCATCCTGTTTAACTTTAACCTGTATTCCTTACTGTGTCCCACTGCTATTTGTGTTTTGTGTATTTGTGAAACTGTATGTTGTCCTGCACATTTTTTCGCCTTATCTAGGCCAGGTCGCTGTTGCAAATGAGAATTTGTCCTCAATCGGCCTACCTGGTTAAATATACGTTAAATAAAAAATAAATAAACGATCAGCAGATACCAAAACTCTCTTGACAGACAGATTAAAAAGAGTGTTACTCCCAGAAGTCAATTATAACAATAAAAAATACACTTAAACCACATCGTCGTTCATTATATCATTATGCCAACATTTATAGAAACAAACCAAAATGTCCTTATTCAACTTCAAGGAAAACAAAGAACAACAGCATACAATATAAAATGTAGTCCTACTGTAAAAACAAAACTCAACATAGTATTTCAAGTCAAAACATACAAAAGTTATAAACGGAAATATTCTAATTATTCCATTAGCGATGATGTCACAAAAGGCCTAAAAACAATAAAATTATTTATAACAACCACAACTTTGGCCTGGGACCCGTCCGAACTTAATGAAGCTTTACCCCAGATCATGCATCTTTGAACCTGTGAAGCCCTGTGTGTACCAACATTTATTCATCATATCTACCACTTCCCTTTTTGTCACACGATCCTTACCATGTGACAACACAACATAGAAATGAGATAAAAATTTTGGTAAATAAAAAATGACAACTGCTTCTTGATCAAAGACTTAGGCATGCTAGTAATAGCTCAGGCTTTTACCCTCAGGAGTAATTTTATGGGCAAAAAAATAACTTTAAAAAGATCACTTCTCTCTGCCCAAATTGGAGTTTGCTAAGGCTGGCCTTGTGGCCTTGTGATGCGAAATATTGTTTCAACCAAACAGTGTTTCTCTCACAAGAAACCTCATCAGGGGAGCAGATCAATAAATCATCAAGTGTGCTTCCATGACTGAATGTGAATTTGTTCAAATTATCCCTCAGAGCCGCGGCAAACACGGCAGGAGATTCACAGTAACCCTGTGGTAAATGTGTCCATGTGTACATCTGACCAGAAAACTAAAAAGCAAACCAAAACAGAGAATGTTTGTGTACTGGATCTCTCACTAACAATGAGTTGATTTCTAGTGAGAATTAAACCTGGGAGAAGCTATGCAGTCCCCTGGGTGTAACCGTTAGTGTATTATCCACTAACACCACATCAGATATATGTCACAAACACAGGGACAGTGAGACATCAACCATCCGAGGTGTTGCCAAGCTCCCAGAGCCGCACAAACCCGGTTTATCAGGCAATACGCAATGTAAGCTAAAATATGCAGAAACACCTAACGTGAAGTGTTAGCATAATGCCAAGACACCCATTCACACCCATACGTCGACATAGCATCCCCAGACCCAGAGAATAGATAACCATTTACTAAACATACCTTAACTCTAAATACTAGCATTATCAACTAATTACAGAATCACATATTAGATTGATCTCACCGGTCAATGTTCCCCTGCCCGTCACCTCTGACCGTCAGTACCCCTGTCCGTGGCAGCCATAGGACATGTGACGCTCCTGCTGGTCGTTTGCTGTTATGCCAACGCTGTCTCCTGCACTGTCTCTTTTCCCACGGGAATAGTTTCTAGTGTGCGGGACAGTGCAGTCACAAGCCCAGTGTCCCAATGCACCACAGTGAAACAGCTATCAGAGTTGGAACTTTTGGATGGAGTTACCACTCTGGTCCCTGTATTGTCTTCTCCACCTTCTTTCTCTGGGTCAGGCAGCGAAGAAGCCACGTGTTTCAGACAACCACGGTCTGTAGACTAAAATTGTCAAAGGGTTATCCAGGTCTCCTCCATCAGCTGGGTTGGTTACCTCCACCATTGGGAATTGGTCGCAGTAGTATTCTGAGTCCTCTCAGTGTCGGGTGAAACTCTACGAAGGGGAAGAGTCCATTTCCAGGAAAAGGTTCCGCCAGTTCCGACACTGTTGGCATAGTTGGCACGGCAACGGCTGTCGTGAGAACGCCTCGATAGGGTGGGGATCAGTCAGCTGAGGGACAGGCAGCATTAACCTGTTTGGGTGGGGGTCGGTCAGCTGAGGGACAAGCAGCATTAACCTGGTTGGGTGGGGGTCAGTCAGCTGAGGGACAAGCAGCATTAACCTGGTTGGGTGGGGGTCAGTCAGCTGAGGGACAGGCAGCATTAACCTGGTTGGGTGGGGGTCAGTCAGCTGAGGGACAGGCAGCATTAACCTGGTTGGGTGGGGGTGGGGGACAGGCAGTCATCAACCTGTCAGGGACAAGCAGCAGGTTGGGTGGGGGTCAGGGACAGGCAGCATTAACCTGGTTGGGTGGGGGTCAGTCAGCTGAGGGACAGGCAGCATTAACCTGGTTGGGTGGGGGTCAGTCAGCTGAGGGACAGGCAGCATTAACCTGGTTGGGTGGGGGTCAGTCAGCTGACAGGGACAGGCAGCATTAACCTGGTTGGGTGGGGGTCAGTCAGCTGAGGGACAGGCAGCATTAACCTGGTTGGGTGGGGGTCAGTCAGCTGAGGGACAGGCAGCATTAACCTGGTTGGGTGGGGGTCAGTCAGCTGAGGGACAGGCAGCATTAACCTGGTTGGGTGGGGCTGAGGGACAGGCAGCATTAACAGTCAGCTGAGGGACAGGCAGCATTAACCTGTTTGGGTGGGGATCAGTCAGCTGAGGGACAGGCAGCATTAACCTGGTTGGGTGGGGGTCAGTCAGCTGAGGGACAGGCAGCATTAACCTGGTTGGGTGGGGGTCGGTCAGCTGAGGGACAGGCAGCATTAACCTGGTTGGGTGGGGGTCAGTCAGCTGAGGGACAGGCAGCATTAACCTGGTTGGGTGGGGGTCAGTCAGCTGAGGGACAGGCAGCATTAACCTGGTTGGGTGGGGGTCAGTCAGCTGAGGGACAGGCAGCATTAACCTGGTTGGGTGGGGGTCAGTCAGCTGAGGGACAGGCAGCATTAACCTGGTTGGGTGGGGGTCAGTCAGCTGAGGGACAGGCAGCATTAACCTGGTTGGGTGGGGGTCAGTCAGCTGAGGGACAGGCAGCATTAACCTGGTTGGGTGGGGGTCAGTCAGCTGAGGGACAGGGTAAATCCTGGACAGGGGCCAACAAGCCAGAAAGCATCCATCAACTTTACCAAGCATCAACCAAGAGACACCAGTCAACCGCAACCACTCTGGGAAGATTTAGTTTTACTCACAGACTTTCCTCGAATTGAGGGAGAAAAAGAGAACATTAGTGAGCCAGTGACTCCACGCCCAAGTAAGAATTGGAGAGGACATCAGAGGGGAGATTAGAACCCGCCCGGCAAAGACAGCAGGGTGGAATGAATTCTAAAGTTGAGGGATACATTTTATAAGGTTTGGTCTTAGAGTAGTGGAGTCTGTGTATAACCTTTTAATGCTGCGCTGCACGTTTTTTTAACAGGTCCTGCCTCACACTCACCCATTCATACACTGACGACCGCGTCTACCATGCAAGGCGATTGCAGGCTCGCCAGGAGCAGCTGGGTTTTGGTGTTTTGCTCATGGACACCTCGACAATTTCCCAGGGGGAACCGGGGATCGAACCACCTTCCGATTGATAGACAACCGACTCAACCCACTGAGCCACTGCCGCCCCATTAATGGTCTTATAGTAGTGGAGTCTGTGTATAACCTTATATTGGTCTTAGAGTAGTGGAGTCTGTGTATAACCTTATATTGGTCTTAGAGTAGTGGAGTCTGTGTATAACCTTATATTGGTCTTAGAGTAGTGGAGTCTGTGTATAACCTTATATTGGTCTTAGAGTAGTGGAGTCTGTGTATAACCTTATATTGGTCTTAGAGTAGTGGAGTCTGTGTATAACCTTATATTGGTCTTAGAGTAGTGGAGTCTGTGTATAACCTTATATTGGCCTTGGAGTAGTGGAGTCTGTGTATAACCTTATATTGGTCTTAGAGTAGTGGAGTCTGTGTATAACCTTATATTGGTCTTAGAGTAGTGGAGTCTGTGTATAACCTTATATTGGCCTTGGAGTAGTGGAGTCTGTGTATAACCTTATATTGGTCTTAGAGTAGTGGAGTCTGTGTATAACCTTATATTGGTCTTAGAGTAGTGGAGTCTGTGTATAACCTTATATTGGTCTTAGAGTAGTGGAGTCTGTGTATAACCTTATATTGGTCTTAGAGTAGTGGAGTCTGTGTATAACCTTATATTGGTCTTGGAGTAGTGGAGTCTTTGAATAACCTTATATTGGTCTTAGTGTAGTGGAGTCTGTGCATAACCGCATATTGGTCTCAGAGTAGTGGAGTCTGTGTATAACCTTATATTGGTCCTTAGGGACCTTAACTATGCCACTGATTAACTAACCTATGTACCATTATATTAATAACCAGCACCTGTGAACCTAACCAGGGACCTTAAATAGCTCACTGATTAACTAACCTATGTACCATTATATTAATAACCAGCACCTGTGAACCTAACCAGGGACCTTAAATAGCCCACTGATTAACTAACCTACGTCACATTATATTATTAACAAGCACTAGTGAACCTAACCAGGGACCTTAAATAGCCCACTGATTAACTAACCTATGAACCATTAAATTATTAACCGGCACCTGTGAACCTAACCAGGGACCTTAAATAGCCCACTGATTAATATTATTAACAAGCACTATGTAACCAGGGACCTTATACTGATTAACTAACCTAATTATATTATTAACACCAGTGAACCTAACCAGGGACCTTAAATAGCCCACTGATTAACTAACCTATGTAACATTAACATTATAACCTAATACCTTAAATAGCCCACTGATTAACTAACCTATTTAACATTATAATAATAACAAGCACTAGTGAACCTAACCAGGGACCTTAAATAGCCCACTGATTAACTAACCTATTTAACATTATAATAATAACAAGCACCTGTGAACCTAACCAGGGACCTTAAATAGCCCACTGATTAACTAACCTATGAACCATTAAATTATTAACCACCAGTGAACCTAATCAAGGACCTTAAATAGCCCACTGATTAACCTAAGCACTAGTGAACCTAGGGACCTTAAATAGCCCACTTAACTAATTAACATTAATAATAACTATGTAACATTATAATAATAAACAATAATAATAACAAGCCAGTGAACCTAACCAGGGACCTTAAATAGCCCACTGATTAACTGATCTATGTAACATTAAATTAATAACAAGCACCAGTGAACCTAACCAGGGACCTTAAATAGACCACTGATTAACTAACCTATCTAATATTATATTAATAACAAGCACATGTGAACCTAACCAGGGACCTTAAATAGCCCACTGATTAACTAACCTATGTAACATCATATTAAAAACAAGCACCTATGAACCTAACCAGGGACCTTAAATAGCCCACTGATTAACTAACCTATGTAACATTATATTAAAAACAAGCACCTGTGTACCTAACCAGGGTCCTTAAATAGCCCACTGATTAACTAACCTATGTAACATTATATTAATAACCGGCACCAGTGAACCTAGCCAGGGACCTTAAATAGCCCACTGATTAACCAACCTATGTAACATTATATTAAAAAAAAGCACCTGTGTACCTAACCAGGGACCTTAAATAGCCCACTGATTAACTAACCTATGTAACATTATTTTAATATCAAGCACCAGTGAACCTAACCTGGGACCTTAAATAGCCCACTGATTAACTAACCTATGTAACATTATATTAAAAAAAAGCACCTGTGTACCTAACCAGGGACCTTAAATAGCCCACTGATTAACTAACCTATGTAACATTATTTTAATATCAAGCACCAGTGAACCTAACCTGGGACCTTAAATAGCCCACTGATTAACTAACCTATGTAACATTATATTAATAACAAGCACCAGTGAACCTAACCAGGGACCTTAAATAGCCCACTGATTAACTAACCTATGTAACATTATTTTAATATCAAGCACCAGTGAACCTAACCAGGGACCTTAAATAGCCCACTGATTAACTAACCTATGTAACATTATATTAAAAACAAGCACCTGTGTACCTAACCAGGGACCTTAAATAGCCCACTGATTAACTAACCTATGCCCGGTGCTTAGCTAAACTCAAAACAGCTGTGATCCTAATCAAGACAATACACAGAAGTGCTCTCCCTTAACACCCTATGTACAACACAGCTCACTCAGATGTGACACCAATAAGCTGTTTTGGGAGCAGCTTGACCGTATGGTTCAAATGAAGTGCCCATCAATCCACTCCCACTTGTGGGAGGTGCTTCAAGGAGCATGGGGTGACATCGGCTGTAACTGCTGCAAATTATTTTTATTATTTAAATTAAATGTCATTATTTCTAACCTCAATTACTATTTCCTTTTTACTTAGCTAGATTTCCTATTCAGACTCATTTCATGTATGTTTTCATGGAAAACAAGGACATGTCTAAGTGATCCCAAACTATAATGAGCGTAAAAGTGGTGGGGGAAGTCCATTTGACAAAGAGCAAATCGCTGGTATGTCATACCTCATCAGAACCCAGAAGCTTGTTTCACTTCAAGTAATGTTGGATTGCCTTTTAGAATTTGGGAGAGGGCATGCACTTTTTAATTCACTATTGCTAAATTAGGTAGAGAAACCGTTTCTCTTGTCAATTAAATGTGAACATTGCTATTAAGAAAATAGGACATAACTATAATTGCAATATTATGGAGCTAGATTAGGGCCAAATATATTGGCCGTAAAATATATATTTTCAAATGTAAAATAAAATATGGTAAACGAAAAAAAAAATTGAAGATACATTTTAAGAAAGGGGCCAAAATTTTGGTCGGAAAAAATTGTAATCGAAAAAAGAAGTGAAACTGGAAAAAAAGTTTTGACTGAATCCAAACATCCACTTATTACGTTCATAATTTTTTTTATTAGGTTTAAAATGTATGTTTTTTCAAACAATAACTTTTTCATTTACCATATTTATTTTACATTTGAAAATATATATTTCAGCCAAATTCTTTTTTATTTTTTTTGAGTCTGCGAGGGGAAGGAGGAGGAAAGAGGAGGGATCGAGTACAGAGTCTGCGAGGGGAGGAAGGAGGAGGAGGGAGCGAGAACAGAGTCTGCGAGGGGAGGAGGAATGAGGAGGGAGCGAGAACGGAGTCTGCGAGGGGAGGAGGAATGAGGAGGGAGCGAGAACAGAGTCTGCGAGGGGAGGAAGGAGGAGGAGGAGGAGGGAGCGAGAACAGAGTCTGCGAGGGGAGGAGGAATGAGGAGGGAGCGAGAACAGAGTCTGCGAGGGGAGGAAGGAGGAGGAGGAGGAGGGAGCGAGAACAGAGTCTGCGAGGGGAGGAGGAATGAGGAGGGAGCGAGAACAGAGTCTGCGAGGGGAGGAAGGAGGAGGAGGAGGGAGCGAGAACAGAGTCTGCGAGGGGAGGAGGGAGAACAGAGTGAACTTCTGCGAGGGGAGGAATCTGATATTTATTCTGGAGCGACAGAAGCCTGGATAGTGAACCAGATGTATCCAGACTTACTGGGGTCAAGAAACGCCCGGTAAATATGAGACCGGGTTGCGTTATATTAAGCGTGTTTAGATCAATCAGGAGACTCATAGAAGAACAGTCATATATATAATAACACACGGCCTAAAATACTTTGGGTTTAACTTCCCTAAAGCCTCGTCATCTGGGACCGTGAACTTCTAAAGAAATGCTATTGAGTTTATTTCTGCTCGGGGTTTTTTCTCGTCATGGAATAATTCCTTGTTTCTTTCCTGTGGTGCCAGAGAGCCACGTTACAGATCCATTAGATATGTCTGTCTGTGTGGATGAGAAGCGAAACTAACACGTCGCTGATAGGCTGTAACGGTTTTTGAGTTTGCTCAGTATTTTAAAGTGTTCTTCACCACATTCATTTGGTTGAAACTATTTCCCCCGTAGACCTGTTAGTTAATGAATAGTTTGTTTATCTGTGGGTACTGGTACTGAGATAGGCAGGTTAGTGTGGGACATGTTATTATTACATTACATTAGATTATAATGCGGTACTGACTGGGTCGGAATGGCATCTGCGGTATTCTCTGGGACATCTGTGGTCAACATGTTTGTGAAGGACTGCTGGGTGAACGGGGTCCGGAGACTGATCATACGAGGAGAGGAAGAGGAAGAGGAAGAAGAGTTCTACCAGATCAGAACCGAGTGGTCGGACAGGAAGGTGCTCTACTTGCACAGGAGTTATTCGGATATAAGGAGACTATCCAAAAGACTGGTGGAATGCTTTCCTGAGGACCGGAGAGAACTATCCAGGTCCCATCTGATAGAAGGTTGGTACCGTGTGCCCATATACCACATGTGATTACGTCATATGATCCCATCTGATAGAAGGTTGGTACCGTGTGCCCATATACCACATGTGATTACTTCATATGATCTCATCTGATAGAAGGTTGGTACCGTGTGCCCATATACCACATGTGATTACTTCATATGATCTCATCTGATAGAAGGTTGGTACCGTGTGCCCATATACCAGATGTGATTACTTCATATGATCCCATCTGATAGAAGGTTGGTACCGTGTGCCCATATACCACATGTGATTACGTCATATGATCCCATCTGATAGAAGGTTGGTACCGTGTGCCCATATACCACATGTGATTACTTCATATGATCTCATCTGATAAAAGGTTGGTACCAGTGTGCCCATATACCACATGTGATTACTTCATATGGTCCCATCTGATAGAAGGTTGGTACCGTGTGCCCATATACCACATGTGATTACTTCATATGATCCCATCTGATAGAAGGTTGGTACCATGTGCCCATATACCACATGTGATTACTTCATATGATCTCATCTGATAAAAGGTTGGTACCAGTGTGCCCATATACCACATGTGAGATTACTTCATATGGTCCCATCTGATAGAAGGTTGGTACCAGTGTGCCCATATACCAGATGTGAGATTACTTCATATGATCCCATCTGATAGAAGGTTGGTACCGTGTGCCCATATACCACATGTGATTACTTCATATGATCCCATCTGATAGAAGGTTGGTACCGTGTGCCCATATACCAGATGTGATTACTTCATATGATCCAATCTGATAGAGGGTTGGTACCGTGTGCCCATATACCACATGTGATTACTTCATATGATCCCATCTGATAGAGGGTTGGTACCGTGTGCCCATATACCAGATGTGAGATTACTTCATATGATCTCATCTGATAAAAGGTTGGTACCATGTGCCCATATACCACATGTGATTACTTCATATAAAATAATTAATATAGTCAATTAGTAGAATAGAATACAAAATAGGCACCAATAATGTGTTCTGGACTTTGAGACAGGCATTGGTATGGACATTTGACATGTACAAGGTCCAGTTTAGAGTGACAGAAACATATTCAATCACATGGCTGCACGTTTTCTGAGAAATAATGATTATTCAAATTGATTTTAGGTTCTGAGAAAAATACATGATTCACGTGGTTTTAAAAGAAAGAAACGCAATGGTAAGAAAAAGTCGTAATGGTAATGATACACAAACGTAGTATAGGATTTAATGGTAATGATACACAAACGTAGTATAGGATTTAATGGTAATGATACACAAACGTAGTATAGGATTTAATGGTAATGATACAAAAACGTAGTATAGGATTTAATGGTAATGATACACAAACGTAGTATAGGATTTAATGGTAATGATACACAAACGTAGTATAGGATTTCAGCTGTCCAGTTATAAATAATATTAGAATAGGTTCACACATCGATATGTCAGTACCTGTAATTTAGCAACTTAATGGTAGGTGGACCAACCTTTGCATATTGTGTTTAAATTGTAGATACAAACGCAGTGTCTCCCCCTATTGACTCCCCCTATCGAGTGGCTCCCCCTATTGACTCCCCCTATCGAGTGTCTCCCCCTATTGACTCCCCCTATTGACTCCCCCTATCGAGTGTCTCCCCCTATTGACTCCCCCTATTGACTCCCCCTATTGACTCCCCCTATTGACTCCCCCTATCGAGTGTCTCCCCCTATCGAGTGTCTCCCCCTATTGACTCCCCCTATTGACTCCCCTGTCGAGTGACTCCCCCTATTGACTCCCCCTGTCGTGTGACTCCCCCTATTGACTCCCCCTGTCGAGTGACTCCCCCTATTGACTCCCCTGTCGTGTGACTCCCCCTATTGACTCCCTCTATTGACTCTCCCTATTGACTCCCCCTATTGAGTGACTCCCCTTATTGACTCCCCCTATACAGTGACTCCCCCTATACAGTGACTCCCCCTATACAGTGACTCCCCCTATACAGTAAGTCCCCCTATACAGTGACTCCCCCTATCTCCCTCTATCAAGGGTTCCCAGGTGATTCAATAATCCAGTATATGTATCAATTAGAATACTGACTTGAAATACAGTTGAATATGGTGTGTAACATGATGCGGGCTCTATTTTATATATATATATATATATACATATTTTGAATACAGCATTGCAATACTTTTTTCTATAGCATTATTCATCTAGGGTCTTATTTTGGGGTGGAGCTCATGAAAATAAGTACAGCCAGAATACTTCTTTACATTTTTATTCACACTTTTTATGTGTGTTCATGTTCAATGTGTAATTTGTCCCAAACATTAGACAAAGAAAAAATCTCACAACTGATAACCTGTATTTTTTTGTTTAAAACTAGGGATGCATCGGCTGAACATCAGTAACGGCCGATATTTGCCTCGTTAACTACCATCGGCCATCAGGAAATATGGGGAAAAATGACATTCGCCGATGTTTATATGTGTCATGAACGCTGTGCTCAGGAGAAACTTTTTTTGGAGAGCTTGCTGGAACAAAAGCGCGCACTTGCTACATATGCTGGAGACTACGACCTCCCGGTAAATCTCAGTGCGCACCAGTGGCAATTAATTGAAAACTTTATAACACTCCTCTCCCCATTTGAACAATTGACGAGAGAAGTTAGCTCATCAGAAGCATCAAGTAGATTGGCTTGTTTATATCAGGGCTTGAATTTCGGTGCGGGATTGCGGGGATTGCGCATAATTTAAACCATTCCCACAAGGTTACTTTTTATAGTGCGAGATTCCCGCACAAATATATTTGCTTCATCTCAGACCGAGGTAAAGTTGGTTGGATATTCGATATTGGATATTCAACGGATATTCGGAGCCCGAAATCAGGTCCGGTTTTCCCACAAGCAGCCACACTACACCCGGGTGATCGGCCGACAAAACCTCTGTGTGCTTATAGTTAAGGACCGTCAATAAAGTACAAGAGCCGAAAGACTTGTATGTTTACGTGGCACAAAAGAAGGAATAAATAATAAAAATAAAAAACATCGGCATCGGCCAAATTGTTATGTTAAACATTGGTGTCGGTATCGGTCCAGAATTTCCCAATCGGTGCATCCCTATTTAAAACCAAAAAAATCCTCTACAATAGTAATGCCATTTTTATGGAGAATAAAAATACATATGGCAGGCGATTATCGTTTACTAAGATATTTATCTGTGGTAAGTTCCAAGATGGTGAAGATCAAATAACTATACGATGATGTCAGAAACAAAATCATTTAAAAAATCATCATTGTACATATATCTCAAGGCATTTATGGTCTATGGATCCTTGGTCAAATGCCCAAGACATGGTTGAAAGAGGAAACTAAACATCAGATATTGTTGGAAGTTGGTAAGTTTTGACAATGCACCTCACACAAGTGTTAAACATCTACAAGCTGACCTGAACAGATGAATGACCTCAGAACAGCCAACTGCATGAGAGACACAGGCTGCCTATGGTGCTTTCGTACTTAAAATGTGTGAAAGATATTCTGGAATCATCTAAATACCAAGCAAGCAAGCAAGTTTATTCATATAGCACAATTCATACATAGAAGCAATTCAATGTGCTTCACAGAGGAAAATAATAAAATGATAAAATACATGCTTTTTATCAGAATAAAAATAAAATAAAAATGAAAATACATGCATTTTATAACAATCTGTAATGCTGAAGTGACGGCATATGCAACCTAGGGCTCCCCTGTGGGAGAACGCTGGGCAGAGCCATCTACAAAAAAACCTGTTTACCTCCAGGGTCGCTACATTACCCCCACCAAACGGGAGAGCGTGTCCTCACGCTTCACTTGTCCAAAGTCCCTCACGGAGACACACCTCTCCGATGACCCTCTGCCAATCCCACACCAATGTAGCGTCCGGCGGGGGGAATTGAACCAGTGCCCTATTTATTCAAAAGGTCTTTACATATAATACCAATACATGTTCAACCTAGTAATATAGTCTTGGTGTCATCTAGGAGTACACAGATACTAACACATGAGACAGCATTTAATACTGGATATTGACTGTTGAAGAAGCCAGCAGTATGTTCAGATCTTTAATGTCATAGGAAACCTATGGCCAGAATTAAAAAATCAACTGTGGGGCAAAAAGTGCCCCTTAACAGTTGCAGAACTGGAGCGGCTTAGAGATAAAAAGTAAGTAGACTGATGGTTACAAGAACCGTATATCTGCAGTAATTATTTGTTGCATAATTACATAAAGACGTTGAAGAAAGAGATTTTGCTCAAAGAGCAGTAGGCCAAAATCAAGCTAATATTTCTGCTGTATATGTGTTAGATGCAGCATCTTACGGGCACGATACACTAGGCACTTCACAAGCGAAATTCGCCTAGCAAATTTTCGCCTCCCATTCATTTTCAATTAGGTCATGTGACAGTGTTGAGCAAGGTTTTGTGGGATACCTGGCGACGCGAAGACAGCGAGCGAAGCGTCGAAAGATAGTATCCATCCTATTCTATGCAAATTGAATGCGATTTTCGCTCTTACGCGCTTGGGCGATAGCCAATCACAAACGATGTGTCTGTGTACCTTCTATACGAGGCATCCAAAATGTTACTACGTTCAAAATGGACCCTATGGTACTCCCCATGAGTTTCTCGGGACAAAAGAATAGGGTTCACCGAAATGGAACGGTGCAACACCCTGCGATGAAGCAGCAATGATAATGCAACAAGCCTCTTTCTCTCGTTATACATGTTTGAAATAGAGATCTTTTGTGTAAATCAATTTATATGCAATCATTCCCTCCACAAATATGTAATATGAGCTGGAAGTATTTTCATTTGTCAAGAATGCTTAAATAAAAATGCATATTGAGCAAACATAATACGTCGTCATTACACAAACAATCATAGTAACAACTACTGAAACTACTTTTTCACCCTGCTTATAGAAAATGTTGAATTATGATTAATCTGGTCTATTTTCATCAACCTAATTCTTAGCAAAAGTGTGCATTGGAATAGTGAAGTGTAAACTTTCTGCGTCGCAACAAAAAAAACATACACGCCCACATACACGCCCACAAGCGACAAGCGATCCAGGCGTAGTCAAGCGAAAATCCAAATGCCTAGTGAATCGTGCCCGTTACACCTCAATACCACTCCAGACCACAGAATAATAGAATAATAGACCATACTGTGTGTCTATCTTACGTTGTGTCTCTATGAACACATATTACACCTCAATACCACTCCAGACCATAAAATAATAGACCATACTGTGGGCCTGATTTACTAAGACTAGCGCAGTTTGCGCTGCGTCTGTTTTGCGAGTTCACTAATTGCGCACGCTATGCTTCCACATTTTGCGTAGTATTTATCAAGCCTGACACTCATCACGCAATCTGCGCATACCCCGTAACCGCGCCCACCATTAGCGCGCCTCTAAAAGCGCGACCATGGCTGCATGTATTTACCATGGATCATACTACGGGAAAGAGAAAGCGCAAGCTTAGATTTTCGGAATATAAAATGCAGATATTAGTGAAAAAGAGTTATTCTCGTGGCATAAATCCTGTCTGCTCGCCGTCTTGGCCGATGTCTTCGTCTTCCTCTGATCACTGCTGCCATTGAGGTCCATTTGAACACACAGGGAAACGCGCTATCTAGTTAAGACCTGCATAATTTTACACTCAAAATTGAGCCGCGCAGTGACAGTCTTTGTAAATACCACGGAATATATAATTAGGCGCAATTAACGCGTTTTCTCCCACCTCCTCCCACTTTCCACATGACCCTCCCTCGAACGCATATTGAAAGCGCAACTTTTCTCTTCACGCTAATCTGCGATTTTAGCCAATTGCGCCCTGTTGGTAAATAGCCCGCATCGGTTACGTCCGTCTATGGGGCGCAAACGGCTTGATAAATCAGGCCCAGTGTGTCTATCTTACGTTGTGTCTCTATGAACACATTGCTCTGGGTGTGTACCTGTTTCTGCCTTGTCTGTTGCAATGGTGCCATGCCATCATGCATTGGTGGCTGTTTGGTAACATGCCCAGTGGGTGCCACGTCTATGGTCACCATACACAGCCTCTCTGGCACTTTTCCTTTGTTTGTGCCAACTCTGGCTAAGTGTGTTTCAAAACTGTCCACCATGGCAGCTTTGTTGTGGTGATTGGAAGGCTCTGCTTCTTTCTCATACACCAAAATAGCCTGTCAGCTCTTAGAATGACGATTTGCTCCTCACATGATTTCAAAATGTATTATGCATGAGGGGAGAACAGAGATCCATGGGGGAGAAAAAGCCAACTGACTGCACATATTCTTTCTGGTGTCTCTCATCTATCATCATGTCTTGAATGTTGAATGGAGGGAGAGAGTTTTGAAATAGTGACTTTAGTGTGGTTGGAGCTGTTGCTAGAGTTTTATCATGCCAGTGATGGATACCTGGCTACAGATTAACCCCACTCTATTCCCCCATCCCTTTCCATTTATATTTCATTTAGATCCTATGTTCTGTTGCACTCAGATGAGACGTTGGCGTAATGGTTGCTTTACTCTCCACAGCAGTGTCAACTCACCGCCTGTTTTTTGGCTCTTTCACACAGCCTCTTGTTTTCCTGTTTCTGGGCTGTACCCAGGCAACAAGGAAGAACCTCCATTGGAACTTTAAGGCTGATGTCATCCTGGGGAGTGATTGGAACATAGGCCTGGCTGAGGTTGTTGGCTTTTTATATTTAGGCCAGCCCTTTCTGTAGTCTGCTTACATCGTCTTCACAGTCACCTGACAGGAAGTAAAAGGTGCTAGGTCTGCTGGCATACGATCCAATGATGAGGACACAGCCCAAATATAACACAACCCACGTCTCAAACCGATTGCGGTTGGATAATGTTGCTGTTTCACTGCTATATCATTGTTGTACCCTCATGCTCTCTATGGGCCTGTTTGACTTGCTGCTGGATTGTGAAATAGCTTGTAATAAATGTTGAAATATATAATAGGAAGATAATGCTTCCTGTCATGTTGCTTTTTCTACTTTGTCGTGATACTAATGGAAGCTCAAGGAGATAATCCAGTGACCACATGTATTGTCAAGCTACACCTACACATATAATGTTGCATACATAACTATTTACAATGTCATTAGTTAAAACGTTTGTAGATAAAAAAAATTATCCATATTTTTTTGTTTTTGTATCCCAATCTTGTTAAGAAGTTAGAAATCTTCAGTGTAGTGTTTAGTTATCATTGTTCATGCCTGGTTGGGCCAAACCCAAACAGTGGCCTTTCTGTTAGGGGCAGTGAACCAGAAAGATTATAAGATCCCAAAGTGAAGTTGAAAAACATTTGTTGTTCTCTAAGCCAGCTAGTTAACCTAATATGGTAGCACTTTGACTTAAAACAAGCAGAAACATTAAAAAAACACTCAATATTTCATTTAATCCTTATAGATTCAACACACTGTGTGGTGCAGGAACACATACAACTAAATGTCTGCATACTTCCTGACTGCAGGCTAATTTGCTGATTATGTTGCCCCAGTACCAATAATGTCACAAAGAACAGACACACGTTTTGTGTTTCTCCTCGTCAACAAGGGTCACAGATTCCTGGAAATCAAGACAGGAAATGGGACTCTTCCACAGGAAGTACGGAAATGCACTCAGGGAGGCTGGAAAGAACTAACACAACTGTGTTTTGTTTCAACATCTTTGATGGCAGATTCCTTTTAGATGGCCGCTATCACTCTCGGCCCAACTATAGTTAATACAAATAATTGATGTATTAAATGTGTGCCTTTTGGAATCTACACCTGTGTTTTGGCATCCTTGCAACAGCATGTTGTTTTTTAATTAAAAGAAATCCTGTAAATTGACTTCAACAATTATACATAAAAGCAAAGGAAGTTTCGATGACAACTTATTTTTGTGTTTGGTACTTTTTAGCAGCCCACAATCCTTTGTGTTTCATAGACTTTCACATCGTCATTAAGGCAGTGCTCTGTGTCATTAGGAATGTGTCTCAATTGATGCCTCCACAGAACAAAATAATATATCTTATTAAAAGTCCCATACACAGTAGGGTATGTTTCACCATAAAAGGGAAGTTCTAATCATTCGTTTAACATTTATATGAGCAAAACACAACAAACGTTCTCATACAACCAAGCACATTTACTGGCCATTTTGTTTCATTTATTCATTCATAAAATCCTAGGGCTTTGGTGAAATGGGTTCTGTTCAATTAATGAAAACTTTAATTATAAACTTTGAGGTAACACCTGCAGGTCTTATTGTGGTCAAATAGCACCCTATTTCCTGTATTGCACACTTTGTTTGAGCAATGCTATAGGACACAAACATTGACAAAATGGGCAAAGCAAAGATTAAACTCAAGAGTGGTAATATCCTCACGGTGGCCCATTGGTTATGAAGGACATTGCTGTTGCTTAGAATACTCACATTCAACCCTCTATTGGAATAGAGAAGTTCTCCATTGTGCATGTTGGACTCATCCCCTCAGAACTACATCATCGTCAAATGTCTGGTGGTTGACAGTCATTCACCTCATATGTTAGTCATGGTGGTTATAAATAGATATATTTTGTTTTTTGTTATAAGCAGAAGGCAGCACTAGTGTGTCATGCATCATGTGGGCAGTTTAGTGGCTGTTGCATGTTTTACAGCATGGGTTCTACTGTTTTTTTGTCCTTGTTTGCCGGTTTGTCTTCCGGTGAAGCTACTGCCACATGAGGTTTTATGGAGCTACAGTCAATGACACAAACGTTAACGTTACAGAAATAACAGAAAATAGAAAATATTGACAGGAAAAACAATTGGCCTATATAGACTGCTTGTTATTGGTTATACGTTACGCTTCATGTTGGTGAGTGGTTGGTCTTTGTATAGTCGTTACTGTTGTCTGGAAAATGGTTTAAGCTGCTTTGTGTAAGCGCACGTTTGTTTTACGTCACAGTGTTTTGTGTATAGTTTCTGTGTTTATTTTATGGATAATAGAGGTGACACTGGAGCTGCAGCAGATGACAAACCTTAACGTTACATAAAAAACAGAAAATAAATAAATATTTGTTTAATTGCCCATTTTGGGAGGCATTTATATAGTGTTGCTTAGCCCATTTTGGTAGGCATATATATAGTGCAGCTTAGCCCATTTTGGTAGGCATTTATATAGTGCAGCTTAGTCCATTTTGGTAGGCATTTATATAGTGCAGCTTAGCCCATTTTGGTAGGCATTTATATAGTGTAGCTTAGCCCATTTTGGTAGGCATTTATATAGTGTTGCTTAACCCATTTTGGTAGGCATTTATATAGTGTTGCTTAGCCCATTTTGGTAGGCATTTATATAATGCAGCTTAGCCCATTTTGGTAGGCATTTATATAGTGCAGCTTAGCACATTTTGGTAGGCATTTATATAGTGCAGCTTAGTCCATTTTGGTAGGCATTTATATAGTGCAGCTTAGCCCATTTTGGTAGGCATTTATATAGTGCAGCTTAGCCCATTTTGGTAGGCATTTATATAATGCAGCTTAGCCCATTTTGGTAGGCATTTATATAGTGCAGCTTAGCACATTTTGGTAGGCATTTATTTAGTGCAGCTTAGTCCATTTTGGTAGGCATTTATATAGTGCAGCTTAGCCCATTTTGGTAGGCATTTATATAGTGCAGCTTAGTCCATTTTGGTAGGCATTTATATAGTGCAGCTTAGCCCATTTTGGTAGGCATTTATATAGTGCAGCTTAGCCCATTTTGGTAGGCATTATATAGTGCAGCTTAGCTCATTTTGGTAGGCATTTATATAGTGCAGCTTAGCCCATTTTGGTAGGCATTTATATAGTGCAGCTTAGCCCATTTTGGTAGGCATTTATATAGTGTAGCTTAGCCCATTTTGGTAGGCACTTATATAGTGTAGCTTAGTCCATTTTGGTAGCCATTTATATAGTGCAGCTTAGCCCATTTTGGTAGCCATTTATATAGTGCAGCTTACTCCATTTTGGTAGGCATTTATATAGTGCAGCTTAGCCCATTTTGGTAGCCATTTATATAGTGCAGCTTAGCCCATTTTGGTAGGCATTTATATAGTGTAGCTTAGCCCATTTTGGTAGGCACTTATATAGTGTAGCTTAGTCCATTTTGGTAGGCATTTATATAGTGCAGCTTAGCCCGTTTTGGTAGGCATTTATACAGTGCAGGTTAGTCCATTTTGGTAGACATTTATATAGTGCAGCTTATTCAATTTTGGTAGGCATTTATATAGTGCAGCTTAGTCCATTTTGGTAGGCATTTATATAGTGCAGCTTAGTCCATTTTGGTAGGCATTTATATAGTGCAGCTTAGTCCATTTTGGTAGGCATTTATATAGTGCAGCTTAGTCCATTTTGGTAGGCATTTATATAGTGCAGCTTAGTCCATTTTGGTAGGCATTTATATAGTGCAGCTTAGTCCATTTTGGTAGGCATTTATATAGTGCAGCTTAGTCCATTTTGGTAGGCATTTATATAGTGTAGCTTAGCCCATTTTGGTAGTAGTAACTGGAGGTCTAACAGTAAACATTGCAGGAGCTGTGTTTACAGTGACTGGACAGTACACACCCATGTTTAGTCATGTTAGTGCTTCAAAGTCACACAAATATAATTAGGATTATTCACCTCACGTAATTGATATACCACTCCACACAGTTTGGGAATTATCTGTGAAATAAATGTATTTAGTCGACTAAAACAATCTTATCATAATTGGATAAGTCTCCACTCACTGGGATAATACTTAGTGGAGGTAGTAATTTCATGATTCTATACAAAAATATTTAAGTTTAAACTACAACATAACTGTGTGTCAAGTCTAGATTTGTGACCAGAGGTTAACCTCCTTGAGCTTTTCAGTTTTGTGAGACTACTTGTCAAAACAACCATGGACATTAAGTAGTTAATTGATTACATTTTGTGTTCAGGTCTTGTTAAGATTAAAGAGGCCCGTGATGTTGAAGTGAAACTAAATGAGGTTGAGCGGTTATTGAAGAATGCCATCACCATGCCATGGAAGGTGGGTTACATTTCCAAACCACTTGCACACATATTTTATTTTCTATTCAAATATACACCTTTAAATATTACATATGTTATTTTAACAAATTTTGACTGTAATATATTGTGTATAATTTACATACAAACTCAGCTCACACAGCCAATTTTGCTTTACTCCACAGTATTCCAGGTCAGAGGTAGTGTTGACATTCTTTGAGCGATCCCCACTGGACCAAGTGCTGAGGAATGACAACGTCCATAAGATCCAGCCATGTTTCCAGAGTCCATACAAAATATCAGGTATTATTACTTGGTGAAACTCCTTTTTCTTCAGGACTCCTGGTACCCACTGTTACCTCACAAATACCAGTGCATTTAAAAACAAAGGCATCAAATGGTTGACATCCATCTACGTTAAATAATGGTAAGCTGGTTAGATAATATGAATATCATAACATAGCATTTTCCAGTTATTTTTGACATACAGTGCTTTGCATTCTCAAATTTTACTGAACTACAAATAATACATTGCGATTTCATACTGTTTATTATTTTATTTTAAAGCACTGTCCCTCACAATCAGTTATCTTTTTTTAAATGTTTTATTATTTTTAACATTTGTTTAAGAAAAATGAATAGCTGATCTTGCACAAGTATTTAGCCTGAAATAGTAATTTTCGTAGAGACCCCTTTTACTGCAATTACAGTTTAAAGAGTTATGCTTAGTACCTATTGGGTGCCATTTGTAAAATTTCCAAATAGTTACAGCAAAACATGAAAGTTATTCCATGAATTTACATAGAACGTGCAACATTTTACAAATGGCACCCCATACGTACCTGTTCTGCATACAGTATTAATGTGATTTTGGCCCATTCTTCCTGGCAGAGTTGCTAAAGGTTGTTGAAATTGATTGCAAAACACTTATGTACTGCAGTTTTAAAATAGTGCCTTAGCTTCTTAATCAGACTCAGACCAGGGCTTTGAATGGGGACTGTGGGACCTTCACCTTTGTGTTCTTTAGCTACTCAATTGTTGCTCTGGCCTTGTCTTTGAGATCATTGTGCTCAAAGGAAAATTTCCTCCCAAGCTTCAGGTTTTTCTAGTTTAAAGATTCTTCATCATTGTGGTTTTCCACACAATGTGACAGCAACTTTAATTGTTCACAGGTAGAGGCCATTGGTAAGGTATAGGTATAGTTGTGGTAAGGTATAGTTGTGGTAAGGTATAGGTATAGTTGTTGTAATGTATAGGTATAGTTGTGGTAAGGTATAGGTATAGTTGTGGTAAGGTATAGTTGTGGTAAGGTATAGGTATAGTTGTGGTAAGGTATAGGTATAGTTGTGGTAAGGTATAGGTATAGTTGTGGTAATGTATAGGTATAGTTGTGGTAAGGTGTAGGTATATTTGTGGTAAAGTATATGTATAGTTGTGGTAAGGTATAGGTATATTTGTGGTAATGTATATGTATAGTTGTGGTAAGGTTTAGGTATAGTTGTGGTAAGGTATAGGTATAGTTGTGGTAAGGTGTAGGTATAGTTGTGGTAAGGTATAGGTATAGTTGTGGTAAGGTATAGGTATAGTTGTGGTAAGGTATAAGTATAGTTCTGGTAAGGTATAGGTATAGTTGTGGTAAGGTTTAGGTATAGTTGTGATAAGGTATAAGTATAGTTGTGGTAAGGTAAAGGTGTAGTTGTGGTAAGGTATAGGTATAGTTGTGGTAAGGTATAGGTATAGTCGTGGTAATGTATAGGTATAGTTGTGGTAATGTATATGTATAGTTGTGGTAAGGTATAGGTATATTTGTGGTAATGTATATGTATAGTTGTGGTAAGGTATAGGTATATTTGTGGTAATGTATATGTATAGTTGTGGTAAGGTTTAGGTATAGTTGTGGTAAGGTATAGGTATAGTTGTGGTAAGGTGTAGGTATAGTTGTGGCAAGGTATAGGTATAGTTGTGGTAAGGTATAGGTATAGTTGTGGTAAGGTATAAGTATAGTTCTGGTAAGGTATAGGTATAGTTGTGGTAAGGTTTAGGTATAGTTGTGATAAGGTATAAGTATAGTTGTGGTAAGGTAAAGGTGTAGTTGTGGTAAGGTATAGGTATAGTTGTGGTAAGGTAATGTAATGTATAGGTATAGTTGTGGTAAGGTTTAGGTATAGTTGTGGTAAGGTATAGGTATAGTTGTGGTAAGGTATAGGTATAGTTGTGGTAAGGTATAGGTATAGTTGTGGTAAGGTATAGGTATAGTTGTGGTAAGGTATAAGTATAGTTCTGGTAAGGTAGTTGTTGGTAAGGTTTAGGTATAGTTGTGATAAGGTATAAGTATAGTTGTGGTAAGGTAAAGGTATAGTTGTGGTAAGGTATAGGTATAGTTGTGGTAAGGTATAGGTATAGTTGTGGTAATGTATAGGTATAGTTGTGGTAATGTATATGTATAGTTGTGGTAAGGTATAGGTATATTTGTGGTAATGTATATGTATAGTTGTGGTAAGGTATAGGTATAGTTGTGGTAATGTATATGTATAGTTGTGGTAAGGTTTAGGTATAGTTGTGGTAAGGTATAGGTATAGTTGTGGTAAGGTATAGGTATAGTTGTGGTATAAGGTATATAGGTATAGTTGTGGTAAGGTATAGGTATAGTTGTGGTAAGGTATAAGTATAGTTGTGGTAAGGTATAGGTATAGTTGTGGTAAGGTTTAGGTATAGTTGTGATAAGGTATAAGTATAGTTGTGGTAAGGTAAAGGTATAGTTGTGGTAAGGTATAGGTATAGTTGTGGTAAGGTATAGGTATAGTTGTGGTAAGTAATAGGTATAGTTGTGGTAAGGTAGGTATAGTTGTGGTAAGGTTTAGGTATAGTTGTGGTAAGGTATAAGTATAGTTGTGGTAAGGTATAGGTATAGTTGTGGTAAGGTATAGGTATAGTTGTGGTAAGGTATAGGTATAGTTGTGGTAAGGGTATAGTTGTGGTAAGGTGTAGGTATAGTTGTGGTAAGGTATAGGTATAGTTGTGGTAAGGTATAGGTATAGTTGTGGTAAGGTATAGGTATAGTTGTGGTAAGGTATAGGTATAGTTGTGGTAAGGTATAGTTGTGGTAAGGTATAGGTATAGTTGTGGTAAGGTATAGGTATAGTTGTGGTAAGGTATAGGTATAGTTGTGGTAAGGTATAGGTATAGTTGTGGTAAGGTATAGGTATAGTTGTGGTAAGGTATAGGTATAGTTGTGGTAAGGTTTAGGTATAGTTGTGATAAGGTATAAGTATAGTTGTGGTAAGGTAAAGGTGTAGTTGTGTTAAGGTATAGGTATAGTTGTGGTAAGGTATAGGTATAGTCGTGGTAATGTATAGGTATAGTTGTGGTAAGGTGTAGGTATAGTTGTGGTAAGGTATAGGTATAGTTGTGGTAAGGTATAGGTATAGTTGTGGTAAGGTGTAGGTATAGTTGTGGTAAGGTATAGGTATAGTTGTGGTAAGGTATAGTTGTGGTAAGGTATAGGTATAGTTGTGGTAAGGTAGAGGTATAGTTGTGGTAAGGCATAGGTATAGTTGTGGTAAGGTATAGGTATAGTTGTGGTAATGTTTATGTATAGTTGTGGTAAGGTATAGGTATAGTTGTGATAAGGTATAAGTATAGTTGTGGTAAGGCATAGGTATAGTTGTGGTAAGGTATAGGTATAGTTGTGGTAAGGTATAGGTATAGTTGTGGTAAGGTATAGTTGTGGTAAGGTATAGGTATAGTTGTGGTAAGGTAGAGGTATAGTTGTGGTAATGTATATGTATAGTTGTGGTAAGGTATAGGTATAGTTGTGGTAAGGTATAGTTGTGGTAAGGTATAGGTATAGTTGTGGTAAGGTATAGTTGTGGTAAGGTATAGGTATAGTTGTGGTAAGGCATAGGTATAGTTGTGGTATAGGTATAGTTGTGGTAAGGTATAGGTATAGTTGTGGTAATGTATATGTATAGTTGTGGTAAGGTATAGTTGTGGTAAGGTATAGGTATAGTTGTGGTAAGGTATAGGTATAGTTGTGGTAAGGTATAGGTATAGTTGTGGTAAGGTATAGGTATAGTTGTGGTAAGGTATAGGTATAGTTGTGGTAAGGTATAGGTATAGTTGTGGCAAGGTATTGGTATAGTTGTGTTTTTGTTAATGCATTCTTTTGATTTATGTTAACTGGGAGCTTCCACGGGATATGGGGTGGATACTTACACAAGCTATATACATTATTTCATATATTTCCAACCTTAAACTTATGGCACCATACAACCGTAGAGTTCAAGTGTCACCCTCTTAAAAATATATTTAATTTCAATATTCCAGTTATAATTCAGTTATTATGATAAGAAATGTTCTCGTGTTGAATGTTTTTACAAGGCACTGCAAATGTCTCTATATAATATTGTCTTTCAAGTAAAGTTCAGTAAGCCAACAACAGACAATTCAAGATAATAATAATAATTTTAAACACATGGGCAGAGAATATTTCCTTTCCTGAACGGTAGAATGTTGCATTGGTGTTTTTCACTTTCCTGGTCAGTGAAAGGTACAATCTGTTTCCTGTTCCATAGAAATCATGTGTTCCAATGGCTTTTGTTTGGCCAACACTGAGACCATCGTGTTTGACGCAAGTTTGCCACAGGACAAAGAAAGACCATCTTCTACAGACTCAGCAGCTAACTCTGCAGATCTCCTGTAAGTATTCCTTTAAACAGACTCAGTAAGTGCAACTACAATATTCATTAATTCATTGTTTTTGCATTATCGTTGCATTATCGTTGCAATATGTGTAAACGATTTTGACAGTTTCAAAATATTAAACCAAATAAACACTGACACCACATCTTTTCCTTTCAACAAATTATTCATAGCAGTACGACAGTACGTTCCCCTACACTTGTTTACTGTAGAACTGAATATAAAGGTTGCCCATGGAATGTTATCTGATTAAATAAGAATGAATACTATTTGCTATCCAGTCCCAATTAATGAGTACTGTAACAATAGCCTGAAATGTACTTTTATAGAGAGGTTATATCTAATATTTTCCAAGAACACATGATGCTTGTTCACACTGCATCTTACCCTAGTGCTAATCAAGTGTTCAGACTTGTTCACACTGCACCTTACCCTAGTGCTAATCAAGTGTTCAGACTTGTTCACACTGCATCTTACCCTAGTGCTAATCAAGTGTTCAGACTTGTTCACACTGCACCTTACCCTAGTGCTAATCAAGTGTTCAGACTTGTTCACACTGCATCTTACCCTAGTGCTAATCAAGTGTTCAGACTTGTTCACACTGCACCTTACCCTAGTGCTAATCAAGTGTTCAGACTTGTTCACACTGCACCTTACCCTAGTGCTAATCAAGTGTTCAGACTTGTACACACTGCACCTTACCCTAGTGCTAATCAAGTGTTCAGACTTGTTCATACTGCACCTTACCCTAGTGCTAATCAAGTGTTCAGACAGCGTTTACACTGCACACCATCATAGAACGCTTATTGTTTAATTACAAAAGCTGCACCTCAACTACATTTATGTATGCTCTTGGCTCACACTGTTACCAACAGCTACACTGTATGTCGCCGTTTTTTGTCTTTCCTTGCATAGTTTAACAGTTCAAAGTGTAAAACCTTAGCCTAGGATTAAACCTTAGCTCAGGGTTTACAAACTGTTGTTTAAACACAGGTAACTCAGGGCCTGAGGTTAAGATAGTCTGCTGCTAAGTAAAATGCAGTGGGAAAGAGGCGTATGCTGAATTTAATATCTTGTTAACATAGTTGGCAGTGGCACAGAATAATAATATAACTTTATTTTGAAGTACTATTGTAATGTACAATAACCTCCACTAGGGGTGGGACGATATAGTTCTCACACAATTCGATATGATATTCAATACAAGGTTCACGGTTCGATATTTTTCGATTCGATAACAAAAATCGAACACTCTTTATTTTTATATTATTGTTTCAAATTATGTACATTGTAAATGTCTCTTTAGGAATATTTCGAATAAAAAATAAAAAGTTCACTCAGAAGGCACAAACCTAAAATAAATCTAGCAAATGCCTTGTGTAACAAAACATTATATTTATTTTTATAAACGTGTTGCATTTAAATAAGACTGTTAATGTCTCTTTAGGAATACTTACTTCTAATATAAAATAAAAAGTTTACGCAGAATGCACAAGACTAGAAGAAATCTGACAAATTCCTCATGTAACAAAACGTATATATGTCCCCTCAAAGTGACATATTATTTGTAAGAAAAATTAAGTAGTCAACATTCTGTGGGGAGAGAACGGATCTTTGAGAAGTAACAATATCTCCCGACTCCCGTGGATAAGATCCGTTCACTGCTTAACTGCCCTGCAAAGCTTACAAATAGTATTGTTCCTGTCCACTACTTGCTTATCATTCTCAGACTTAACCGAAAAGCCAAAATGCTTCCATACTGGCAAACACAGCGAACATATAGCATCCTCAATTCCGAGTGTTTCCTACCACCTACAGCCATCTTTTTTCTGGTCTGAGCGCGAGCAAAGGCATTGGCACAAAAGACGAGGATCGCGCCCCCTGCTGTATATTTAAAAATAATAATTGCATTTATTGAATGGTGATTTAGACATACGAATTGGATTCAGTGTAACATATTTTTTCGATTTGTTGCGAATTTGCCCTCGATATGAATCGTAAACTACTCCTATCGCGATCGATCGAAATTCGATTATTTGTCCCACCCCTAACCTCCACTAATATTATGAGGACCAAGTCTGCCAGAATTAAAAATAAATGAATAAATAAATAAATGCACCAGTACAAGTATTTTACATCAAAATATACGTAAAAAATAAAATTATAGAATTAAAAATGTATTAATCTGTCGTTTTCTCCTATTTATTTATTTCCACAATCATTTATTTCTGTAATTATTTATTTCTGTAAGTATTTATTTCTGTTTATATTTATTTCTGTTTAAATTCATTTCTGTTCATATTTATTTTCTCAATCATTTATTTCTGTAATTATTTATTTCTGTAAGTATTTATTTCCGTTTATATTTATTGCTGTTGACATTTATTTCCGTTTATATTTATTTTCGTATATATTTATTTCTGTATTTCCTCAACCTTAGGCAAATGAGGAGGGTGTCAACCATAGTACGTCACAGTGGTATCAGTAATCCTATTGGTTAATCGGTGTAGGAGTTCCAAGATCGACTTTATAAGTCTAGACTGCTATAACTACGGAACTAATGCACAGGCTATGGCGTTTAAATTTCTTAAAATCGAATAAATGAAAATCCATCAAACTGTATGTCCTATTTTAATGCAGTGCTAAAACATTTTAGATCACAAGCGAGGTGCACAATCAAATGATTTGCGCATGATTGGCCAATAAACAAATCTATTTATATGTATCTCTCGGTCCACAGTCGGCTCACAGCTGAGCACAGTGTTCATATCGGACCAAAACGGGTCCATAGATCGGACCAAAACCAGTCCAGTTTCATATAGATCAGACCAAAACGGGTCCGGTTTCATATAGAACGGACCAAAACCAGCCCAGTTTCATATAGATTGACCAAAACCACGTATTTAGGAAAAGTCGTGGAAGGACGAGGCTGTAGCTTTTCAACATTACATATTTATTTTAATTACTAACTGCAACGCCCGCGGGCGTGGGCTGTTGGCGCTCCTAGTTTAACCGCAGTTGGTATCAACTTTCGCAGTGCATTGCCGCCCCCTGCTGTCCTGAACGTTTACATCTGTTTCTCCCTCTCTGCGCTTGATTGCTTTGGTTGAACGATTAAGTCCCGCCCCCTCATTTGCCTACGGTTGTGGAAATACAGAAATAAATATGAACGGAAATAAATATGAACGGAAATAAATATGAACGGCAATAAATGTAAACGGAAATAAATATAGACCGAAATAAATACTTAAAGAAATAAATAATTACAGAAATAAATATGAACGGAAATACATTAACAGAAATAAATATAAACTGAAATAAATACTTACAGAAATAAATAATTACAGAAATAAATGATTGTGGAAATAAATAAATAGGAGAAAACGACAGATTAATTTAATTTTCTAACGTATATTTTGATGTAAAATACTTGTACTGATGCTTTTATTTATTTATTAATTTATTTTTAATTCTGGCAGACTTGGTCCTCCATATAATATTGGCGTCCTTGGTAAATAGGTGCAAAAAGGGCTGGGAAAAACAAAATCTTTCACAATATTCACAAAAATAGAAGATTACAAATATTCACAAAATCTTGGAACATTGAATATGCAAGTATTTTCTAATGAATAAATGTTAAGCTAAATTTGCAAGTGCTTAGGGCTGTCCCACCGTTAATTTGTCAAGTGCGCGAGGGCTCTTTTACAGACATTTTGAGCCCTTTATGCACCCTTTTCGTAACTTCCCAATTTAGTAGACTTTGCCTGAGGGAATTGCACAGAGTTCACTGTGATGTGGCGTGAAACACTGGGGTAACCAAGGGAAGACTGGAAGTGAGAGAAAAGTCCAGACAAACCCACGTCTTAAGAGAAAAAAGACGAATAACGTTAAACAAACAAGCAACCAAACCTGACTAAACATGGTTAAAAAAAAGTTTACATACAAGTGTTACCACAAAGCTCACTGATGGTTCATATAGCCAGAACTGTGTGTAGTTTTTCCTATGTTGGCGAAACGAAGAAAGTAATAAAGGTTAAATAAAAAGTCCCAATGCCACAAAAGCATGCAACAACATGTTTCAGGGTTCTCAAGGTACCATAGTCATTTGAAGGACTATCAGACAAAAAGTGCTGTCCCATTCCTGTTTACAGCATTTTGAGCTCTTGCAGCCTCCTCATTTACAGCCTCATACTCTCAATTACTTACCCATTGACGTCAAATTAGTCTATAAGGGCTCAGGGTTGAGGGGTTAGGGGGGCTTTTGGAATGAGACCTTTCTTTCCTAATAAAGAGGGAATATCCTGAGGACATCTAAGGGACCACCAGGAAACAACCCGGTTCCAGTGGCTTTCAAATAACACATATTTTCTTTACAGTGATAGAGAGTGAAATTGTGTTCGCAGGAATCCTCCCAGTTTCTAACCCGCTCATTTTATTATTCAACCTCAGTCTTTCTGTTTTTCTCATGAATGTTTATCTATTTACTTATACAGATACTATATATCCTACACTCCGAACTAAAGGTTTCTATTACTGGTTTTGTGTTTCTTTGTGTTTCCTTTCTGCGTGTGTGAATGACATGCATTCCTTGAATGTAAAGCAGTTCAGTCAGGAAGTGTCCCAGTGAGCTGGGTGGGGTCTGAGCAGAAATCTAGGAAGGGACATTCACTCAAGGTCTCCACAAAGACACAAATGCCTGATCATAATACACAGTCCCCAGTTGTGCTTGTGTTTTAAAATAGTTATTAATTACCATAATAATGCTGAAATTCAATACACGTGTTTTCTAGTTTCAGTTAAAACGGTTATAATTCCTCACAAAAATGAGTTTAGGGAGACAGTTGTAAATGCAAGAATGTGGGAAGGATTTGTTTAGCGATTCAATTGCTTTGATTCAGCATTGAACTCTGTTTTTTAGTAGCGGTGTGGTTCAAGTGGACCACTGGATCATCAAGTTATTCAATGTCTGGTGTTTCCTCCCTAAGGTATGATGATGGCAGGGAGTTCCTGGCGGTGGAACCAGACCTCAGCGATGATGACTCGGATGCCTACGTCACAAATCTGTCATACTACCACCTGGTCCCCTTTGAGACGGACATCCTGGAATGAGGAGTCAAAATGGCTGCCGTGTAGCCTCACTCAGAAAGGAACCCCAGTCATGTAACCGAGCTGTGGAAAGCTGTGTCCTGCTGGTCGGCATAACTGCTACTGTAGCTTCATTGTTGCACCGACCAACTTTGCAGCTGTGGCTTTTCCATTGCATCATTGTCTCTGTGGAAATGAAGTGCAGGTCCTGGGGTTTGGCAGCCGTATGGATGGACAGACAGAATCCATACTGTTTCTGGATTGCAATGTCCCGTGTCTGTGAAATCACCAGTGTGCCTCGTCTTCTATTTCAAAGTGATTGCCTCAAGAGGGGTTTGGAAGGAAAGAAAAAGATTGCCTGCTCCTCAAACTTCCTGTGTCCCTCACTTCAGTGATCTATCAAGGTCAATTCCGGGATTCTTCTCAATGGACCTTGGTGTACAAGGGGAAACGGCCTTAAACTGCAGTTTGACATAGGAACCTGTATTACAATATATTGTGTTGTTTTCCATACCAGGGGCCTCATTTAATAATATCGCCTAGAGACTAATCATAAATACGACTAATAAATGGAATTTGGAATGTCTGTACACATGGTCTGGTTTTATAGAACACATTACCACAACATTGCGAAACTAAAGTTTGAGATGGAAACGTGTTTATAGGTGCTCTGGTGTCAGCGTTTGATGGCATGCTCACGAAATGTTTGGCTTTAGTTGTTGCTCACCTGACCAGTAAAAATGTAAACTTTGCTACAAAGAGAGAGAAATTTGGACAATTCATTAATGTAGCGTAAGTATAAATGCCATTAATGTATGTTTGTATGTAGATATCCCCATTCTGCCTGAACTTTGTATTCAGTTGAGGCTATTTGGCACCAAATACTGTATCTCCTGAAAATGAAGCAAATTGAATGCGGTTCTGTTCATATTGTTGAACTCGTTTTGAGTTGTTGCTTTAATGCTGATCTAATATGCATCTATTCATCTGAACCCAGAGACCACAAACTTCCATTGACCTGTGATGTGATGGTGTTTGAATGGGGATGTATTGTGCATGTTCTGACATTTCCCTCAAAAACTAGGACATTATTGGCTCCTGGATGAGAAGCCAGATTGATTTGGTTTTAATCAAATTTGATTGCAGAAAGCCTAAGGTTGAATGACAAGCTTTCAAATTCTTCTTGTGGAGCAAAATATTTTCTTAGATTTACCTTATCTCAGTCTGTCATAATACTATAATTGTGGGTTTACATGTGCTTATCAATTAACAAACAACTAAAACGTATGTGGATAATTACAATAGTAAATCCTCCTGTTGACTTCTGAGTGTATGACATTACAATGTACAATTGAAGCACAATTCAAATATTATTGAATGTCACCTCTATAACTAACATCAATAGAAAAAAGTATCACGGCTAATTTGACTTAACCTTCTCCCCTCCCCTCACAATACAACTCACAAATTTGAAAGCACATTTGGTTTGGACCGTTTGACCGTTTCCTGTATTCCACCACTTTGCTCTGTGTACATTTACAAACAAATGTTCATAATTATATAACTTACACTGAAATGGTCCTGCACATTGTTTAGGTGGAGATTTGGGTGAGAACTAATACTGGGATATAGGTTGTGGGTTCTGGGTGAGAACTAATACTGGGATATAGGTTGTGGGTTCTGGGTGAGAACTAATATTGGGATATAGGTTGTGGGTTCTGGGTGAGAACTAATATTGGGATATAGGTTGTGGGTTCTGGGTGAGAACTAATACTGGGATATAGGTTGTGGGTTCTGGGTGAGAACTAATATTGGGATATAGGTTGTGGGTTCTGGGTGAGAACTAATATTGGGATATAGGTTGTGGGTTCTGGGTGAGAACTAATATTGGGATATAGGTTGTGGGTTCTGGGTGAGAACTAATACTGGGATATAGGTTGTGGGTTCTGGGTGAGAACTAATATTGGGATATAGGTTGTGGGTTCTGGGTGAGAACTAATACTGGGATATAGGTTGTGGGTTCTGGGTGAGAACTAATACTGGGATATAGGTTGTGGGTTCTGGGTGAGAACTAATATTGGGATATAGGTTGTGGGTTCTGGGTGAGAACTAATACTGGGATATAGGTTGTGGGTTCTGGGTGAGAACTAATATTGGGATATAGGTTGTGGGTTCTGGGTGAGAACTAATACTGGGATATAGGTTGTGGGTTCTGTTAATGTCTTTAGCCAAGCCCACCATTGGAGCAAATGTTATTTACCTAAAGAAAAGAAATGACAATATCTTGAAAACCACTAATGGTTAGTGAAGCATCTGATTTTCCTTGTCTTGCTTAGCCAATGAACCATCTGTTAAACAAAAGCCACACATGATTCCACAGTATTACTAAATGAGCCATTAGTTCACACCAAACATGGGATGGTATGGTACATATCATTTTTATTGTCAACCCAATCATTGTTACGTTCCGCATTAAATGAAATATCAGAGATCACCAACAAAAACAATTAACTCAATATTGGTTTGCATCTGGTTTGCCAGCTGGCTACTCATTTAGCGCTGTTGTTACTGAGTCAGTAAAGACGCAGCTACCTTGAGCACCATGGCCACAAAGTCTGGATAAGTAGCCAATGACACATGGGAGACCCTGTGCATGCATCCATTTACCAGTCATGGCTCAAAGCTACTTAGCCATCATGGAGTTTCCAAACAGATATCAGTATATTGGTCTCTCTGGCACAACATGGCCGTATGCAAGTCAGGCATACTGTAGAAGTGATCGTATGGAAAGTTAGGGTTAACCCAAAGTCAGGCATACTGTAGTGATCGTATGGAAAGTTAGGGTTAACCCAAAGTCAGGCATACTGTAGTGATCGTATGGAAAGTTAGGGTTAACCCAAAGTCAGGCATACTGTAGAAGTGATCGTATGGAAAGTTAGGGTTAACCCAAAGTCAGGCATACTGTAGTGATCGTATGGAAAGTTAGGGTTAACCCAAAGTCAGGCATACTGTAGAAGTGATCATATGGAAAGTTAGGGTTAACCCAAAGTCAGGCATACTGTAGTGATCGTATGGAAAGTTAGGGTTAACCCAAAGTCAGGCATACTGTAGAAGTGATCGTATGGAAAGTTAGGGTTAACCCAAAGTCAGGCATACTGTAGTGATCGTATGGAAAGTTAGGGTTAACCCAAAGTCAGGCATACTGTAGAAGTGATCATATGGAAAGTTAGGGTTAACCCAAAGTCAGGCATACTGTAGTGATCGTATGGAAAGTTAGGGTTAACCCAAAGTCAGGCATACTGTAGTGATCGTATGGAAAGTTAGGGTTAACCCAAAGTCAGGCATACTGTAGTGATCATATGGAAAGTTAGGGTTAACCCAAAGTCAGGCATACTGTAGTGATCATATGGAAAGTTAGGGTTAACCCAAAGTCAGGCATGATCGTATGGACTGGGTTAACCCAAAGTACTGAGTGATCGATATGGAAAGTTAGGGTTAACCCAAAGTCAGGCATACTGTAGAAGTGATCATATGGAAAGTTAGGGTTAACCCAAAGTCAGGCATACTGTAGTGATCGTATGGAAAGTTAGGGTTAACCCAAAGTCAGGCATACTGTAGTGATCGTATGGAAAGTTAGGGTTAACCCAAAGTCAGGCATACTGTAGAAGTGATCATATGGAAAGTTAGGGTTAACCCAAAGTCAGGCATACTGTAGTGATCGTATGGAAAGTTAGGGTTAACCCAAAGTCAGGCATACTGTAGAAGTGATCGTATGGAAAGTTAGGGTTAACCCAAAGTCAGGCATACTGTAGAAGTGATCGTATGGAAAGTTAGGGTTAACCCAAAGTCAGGCATACTGTAGAAGTGATCGTATGGAAAGTTAGGGTTAACCCAAAGTCAGGCATACTGTAGAAGTGAAAGTCAGGCATACTGTAGAAGTGGAAAAGTTAGGGTTAACCCAAAGTCAGGCATACTGTAGAAGTGATCGTATGGAAAGTTAGGGTTAACCCAAAGTCAGGCATACTGTAGAAGTGATCGTATGGGAAAGTTAGGGTTAACCCAAAGTCAGGCATACTGTAGTGATCGTATGGAAAGTTAGGGTTAACCCAAAGTCAGGCATAGTTAACCCAAAGTCAGGCATACTGTAGTGATCGTATGGAAAGTTAGGGTTAACCCAAAGTCAGGCATACTGTAGTGATCGTATGGAAAGTTAGGGTTAACCCAAAGTCAGGCATACTGTAGTGATCGTGATCGTATGGAAAGTTAGGGTTAACCCAAAGTCAGGCATACTGTAGTGATCGTATGGAAAGTTAGGGTTAACCCAAAGTCAGGCATACTGGAAGTGATCGTATGGAAAGTTAGGGTTAACCCAAAGTCAGGCATACTGTAGTGATCGAAAGTCAGGCATACTGTAGTGATCGTAAAATAGGATGATTGTTTAAACAATGACATTCTCAGTTAATGTTAAAGTCGTTATTTATTTTCTTTTTGTCCTAAATGTTTGACAGACTGGCTTTGATATTGCTAAGCTATGCTAACCTCAGCCATGTAGCATTGTGTACATATGTACGAGAATGTAACAGTGTTAACTAAGGGTTGGACATATTTCTTAATCTGTTGCAATTGACATGTATTATATCCAACATAGTATTCCTTTTTGCGACTTTGATACTTACAGTATCTCACAAAAGTGAGTACACCCCTCACATTTTTTCACATATTTGATTATATCTTTACATGTGACAACACTGAAGAAAATACACTTTGCTACAATGTAAAGAGTGTATAACATTTTACATTTGCTGTTCACTCAAAATAACTCCACACACAGCATTTAATTTCTAAACCACTAGCAACAAAAGTGAGTCCATCCCTAAGTGAAAGAATTGTCCAAATTGGGCCCCAATTACATCCACCATCATTTTCCAGCACTGCCTTAAATATTTACAAAAATGTGAGGGGTGTACTCACTTTTGTGAGATACTGTATATGCAGAATAATTTAATTTAATATTTACTTTGCAGGCTATGTAACAATTCTATTAAATATGTTTTTTAATTAATTTAATGGCCTTGACTTTTTGTTTTATTTCATTTTCTGCAAAGTACCTCAGTGAAACATGAGCCAAATGAAATTAAACAGATGACTTTACATCAAATCCAGAAAAGTAAACATGTGTGTGTGAGGGCCACCTGGTGGTATGTATCAGCATGACACATTTAACACAGTTAAACAGGTGAGACTAATGGATCGGTCCCAAATCCTTTAGCGATGTGTACATTTATAGAGGGCTATTATAACAATCTTGGGATTTTTCTAATACTGAAAACATAAACATAAAATTGTATTCAAACCTTTATTGTGCAATTATTTTTGTAAACATCTTTTACCACAAAACCATTATACAATGTGAACATTTATTTTATTTGTATGTATTTTTATCCATAAATAGTACAGTATATGCAGTATACGGTAGGTTTAAAAAGTCATCACCCTCTTTCTAAATGTTAACCATTTTTAATAAAATAATCAGACTTTTTCCAGATTTATTCACACATATTTATAAACAAAATCCAAGTAAAATCTGAATTACTTAAAATAAAATTAAAATACCCTATTTTGATAAGTTAACATCCTTCCTGGCAATTGCAACCCCCTGAGATATTACCAACCACCTTCTAGATCAGAAATCAAGCTAATTGGCTTGATGATGACTTTCTACACCCACTGCATATACTCATATACTCATATTCTGTGTCTGTGTGTCTGTGTGTCTGTGTGTCTGTGTGTCTGTGTCTGTGTCTGTGTGTCTGTGTGTCTGTGTGTCTGTGTGTCTGTGTGTCTGTGTGTCTGTGTGTCTGTGTGTCTGTGTGTCTGTGTGTCTGTGTGTCTGTGTGTCTGTGTGTCTGTGTGTGTGTGTCTGTGTGTGTGTCTGTGTGTGTGTCTGTGTGTGTGTCTGTGTCTGTGTGTCTGTGTCTGTGTGTCTGTGTGTCTGTGTCTGTGTGTCTGTGTCTGTGTGTCTGTGTCTGTGTGTCTGTGTGTGTGTCTGTGTGTGTGTCTGTGTGTCTGTGTCTGTGTGTCTGTGTCTGTGTCTGTGTCTGTGTGTCTGTGTCTGTGTGTCTGTGTCTGTGTGTCTGTGTCTGTGTGTCTGTGTCTGTGTGTCTGTGTCTGTGTGTCTGTGTCTGTGTGTCTGTGTGTCTGTGTCTGTGTGTCTGTGTCTGTGTGTCTGTGTCTGTGTGTCTGTGTCTGTGTGTCTGTGTCTGTGTGTCTGTGTCTGTGTGTCTGTGTCTGTGTGTCTGTGTCTGTGTGTCTGTGTCTGTGTGTCTGTGTCTGTGTGTCTGTGTCTGTGTGTCTGTGTGTCTGTGTGTCTGTGTCTGTGTGTCTGTGTGTCTGTGTGTCTGTGTGTCTGTGTGTCTGTGTGTCTGTGTGTCTGTGTGTCTGTGTGTCTGTGTGTCTGTGTGTCTGTGTGTCTGTGTCTGTGTCTGTGTCTGTGTGTGTGTGTGTGTGTGTGTGTGTGGGGGTGGGTTTGGTGGATGGGTGCGTGTGTATATATATATATATATATATCTCAAAGTAAAGTTGTCAAAGTTGTTTTTTATTATTAAATGTACCGACTGACATGCGTCATACTGAACAATTACATTTTTTGTGACATTGCAAGCAACCACTACGTAGTTAAGAATACCAAAAGCAGAAATAACAACAGATTATACATAGCTACAAAATATACCAATATGAAATGAGAATTTGGACAATATGCAAAACTTAAATACTGTAGTAAACCAAAGCAAATTAGTTCACATATATACACACTATTGATAAACAGTTCCATGTTTTCCAATTTATCAGAAATTTTGTGTAGTCATTATTAATGCTGTAAATACATATCGTAGCTGGAAACTGCTGCTTTTTGGGGGGAATTTCTACATAGGCTTGCAGAGGCCCATTATCAGCAACCATCACGTCTGTGTTCCAATTGACACATTGTGTTTGCTAATCCATAATAATAAAATGCTAGTTGAGAAATTAGAAAACCTTCCTGCAATTATGTTAGCACAGCTGAAAACCGTTGTGCTGATTAAAGAAGCAATAAAACCCTCCTTTTCTAGACTCATTGAGTATCTAGAGCATCAGCAGTGTTGGGTCCAATTGCAGACTCAAAATGGCCAGAAACAAAGAACTTTCTTTACAGTGTATTCTTGAAGACCGTTCAATGTGAGGAATTGCGCAGAAACACAGGAAGCACGTCATTACTGAAGACCTGCCTTGATGAGAGGTCTGACGGTTTGCATTTTAATGATTGAATATTGTCCATCAAAGGAGCCTGGTGACTTGAAAATGAAATGTTAAATTTCATTTTCATTTCCATTTCAAATAGTTAGAAAGTGCATTTTAATTTTAATTGAGACTTTAATAACGCTTGCACAAATTAAAAGTTAGGCTACATTATTTATATTGCATTTTTATTTTTGCATTAACATTTGAATTTTGTCCATTGCAAAGCGGTGTACGTGATTGGAAATGGAAGGTCAAGCCGTAATTCCAATTTAATATTGTCATAGAACGTCCATATGAGATGTCGAAATGAAAAAGCAATTTGGATTATTTCATTTTAATTTCACTATTGTCTTGTATTACACATTTGTGTAAATGCATTATCATTTGAATATTGTCCCTGATGGGTTTTCTATATGTTACAGCCTTATCCAGGATGGATTCAACTAGTTTTTTCCCCTACACACAACACCCCATAATTATAAGTGAAAAAAGTTTGTTTGACCTTTTTTTATAGAAAATGAAGAACAAAAATATTACATGTACATAAGTATTCACAGCCTTTGCTCAATACTTTGTTGAAGCACCTTTGGCAGCCATTACAGCCTGTAGTCCTTTTGAGTATGATGCACCAAGCTTGTTACACCTATTTTTAGGCAGTTTCTCCCATTATTCTTTGCAGGACTTCTCAAGATCCATCAAGTTGGATGGGAATAGGAATATACCAGTCTCGTCAGTTGTACAACTTATTGCCTCCAACTGAAATGTGTCCTCTGCATTTTACCCAACCCTGAGGTACAGATGACAGCCCTAATCAGTTACCTGAGGTACAGGGGGCAGCCCTAATCAGTTACCTGAGGTACAGGGGGCAGCCCTAATCAGTTACCTGAGGTGCAGGGGGCAGCCCTAATCAGTTACCTGAGGTGCAGGGGGCAGGCCTAATCAGTTACCTGAGGTGCAGGGGGCAGCCCTAATCAGTTACCTGAGGTGCAGGGGGCAGCCCTAATCAGTTACCTGAGGTGCAGGGGGCAGCCCTAATCAGTTACCTGAGGTGCAGGGGGCAGCCCTAATCAGTTACCTGAGGTGCAGGGGGCAGCCCTAATCAGTTACCTGAGGTGCAGGGGGCAGCCCTAATCAGTTACCTGAGGTGCAGGGGGCAGCCCTAATCAGTTACCTGAGGTGCAGGGGGCAGCCCTAATCAGTTACCTGAGGTGCAGGGGGCAGCCTTAATCAGTTACCTGAGGTGCAGGGGGCAGCCCTAATCAGTTACCTGAGGTGCAGGGGGCAGCCCTAATCAGTTACCTGAGGTGCAGGGGGCAGCCCTAATCAGTTACCTGAGGTGCCTGAGGGGGGGCAGCCCTAATCAGTTACCTGAGGTACAGGGGGTGGCCCTAATCAGTTACCTGAGGTACAGGGGGCAGCCCTAATCAGTTACCTGAGGTGCAGGGGGCAGCCCTAATCAGTTACCTGAGGTGCAGGGGGCAGCCCTAATCAGTTACCTGAGGTACAGGGGGCAGCCCTAATCAGTTACCTGAGGTACAGGGGGCAGCCCTAATCAGTTACCTGAGGTACAGGGGGCAGCCCTAATCAGTTACCTGAGGTGCAGGGGGCAGCCCTAATCAGTTACCTGAGGTACAGGGGGCAGCCCTAATCAGTAACCTGAGGTACAGGGGGCAGCCCTAATCAGTTACCTGAGGTACAGGGGGCAGCCCTAATCAGTTACCTGAGGTACAGGGGGCAGCCCTAATCAGTTACCTGAGGTGCAGGGGGCAGCCCTAATCAGTTACCTGAGGTGCAGGGGGCAGCCCTAATCAGTTACCTGAGGTGCAGGGGGCAGCCCTAATCAGTTACCTGAGGTGCAGGGGGCAGCCCTAATCAGTTACCTGAGGTGCAGGGGGCAGCCCTAATCAGTTACCTGAGGTACAGGGGGCAGCCCTAATCAGATACCTGAGGTACAGGGGGCAGCCCTAATCAGTTACCTGAGGTGCAGGGGGCAGCCCTAATCAGTTACTTGATTTGACTTCCACATCAACGGCGCTCTGCATTTTAGGATTAACTGTCTTGCTCAAGGACAGAACAAAGGTTTTTTCTCCTTGATGGTAAGGGTGAATAAAAACCAGGGACCTTCCAGACCCAAGCCCTAGTACCTAATGAGTAGGCCACCTTGCCGCACAGCCATTTTCAGATCTCTCCAAAGAGGTTCAATCAGGTTCAAGTCGGAACTCTGGCTTGGCCACTCAACGACATTCACAGAGTTACCCTTATGGATGGCTCTTTTTGTTATCTTTGTGGTGTGCTTATGGTCGTTGTCCTGTTGGAATATGAACCTTCACCCCAGTCTGAGCTTCAGAGTGCTCTGGAGCAGGCTTTCATCAATAATCTCTGTACATTTCTGCATTCATCTTCCCTCAATCCTGACTAGTCTCCCAGTCTCTGCCACTGAAAAACATCCCCACAGCATGATGCTGCCACCACCATGCTTCACTGTAGGGATGGTATTGGCTAGGTGATGAGTGGTGCCTGGTTTTCTCCAGACATGACGCTTGGCATTCAGGCCAAAGTGTTCAATATTTGTTTAATCAGACCAGATATTTATGTTTCTCATTGTCTGATAGTCCTTCAGGTTCATTTTTGGCAAACTCCAGATGGGCTGTTATGCGCCTTTTACTGAGAAAAGGCTTCTGTTTTGCCACTACCAGGCCAGATTGGTAGAGTGCTGCAGAGATGGTTGTCCTTATGGAAGGCTCTTTTCACAGACCATTGGGTTCTTGTATACCTCCCTGACTAAGGCCCTTCTCCCCCGATCGCTCAGTTTGACCAGGCAGCCAACTCTAGGAAGAGTCCTGGTGGTTCCAAACTTCTTCCATTTATGGATAATGGATGCCACTGTGTTCTATGGGACTGTCAATACTGCAGAAATGTTTCTATATCCTTTTCCAGATCTGCGCCTCGAAACAATCTTGTCTCTGAGATCTACAGACAATTCCTTGGACATGGCTTGATTTATCCTCTGACTTATATAGACAGATGTGTGCATTTCCAAATAATGTCCAATCAAATGAATTTACCACAAGTGACTCCAATCAAGTTGTAGAAATTGAAGAATCTCATGGATGATCAGTGGAAACAGTATGCACCTGAGCTCAAATGTGAGTGTTATGGCAAAGGCTGTGGATACTTACAATAACTTATATAGTATGTGACTCTTTTGTTTTTATTTTTTTAAATTTGCAACCTCTATGTCTCCCGACCTCTATGTCTCCCGACCTCTATGTCTCCCGACCTCTATGTCTCCCGACCTCTATGTCTCCCGACCTCTATGTCTCCCGACCTCTATGTCTCCCGACCTCTATGTCTCCCGACCTCTATGTCTCCCGACCTCTATGTCTCCCGACCTCTATGTCTCCCGACCTCTATGTCTCCCGACCTCTATGTCTCCCGACCTCGATGTCTCCCGACCTCTATGTCTCCCGACCTCTATGTCTCCCAACCTCTATGTCTCCCAACCTCTATGTCTCCCAACCTCTATGTCTCCCAACCTCTATGTCTCCCAACCTCTATGTCTCCCAACCTCTATGTCTCCCAACCTCTATGTCTCCCAACCTCTATGTCTCCCAACCTCTATGTCTCCCAACCTCTATGTCTCCCAACCTCTATGTCTCCCGACCTCTATGTCTCCCGACCTCTATGTCTCCCAACCTCTATGTCTCCCAACCTCTATGTCTCCCAACCTCTATGTCTCCCAACCTCTATGTCTCCCAACCTCTATGTCTCCCAACCTCTATGTCTCCCAACCTCTATGTCTCCCAACCTCTATGTCTCTCCATAAATATTCAATCGGGTTGAGATCCAGGCTTTGGCTGGGCCTCTCAATGACCTTCACAATGTTACAACTTCATTGTCTTGCCCGTGTGTTTCGGTCATTGTGATTCTGAAAGATTAATCTTTTTCCTAGTCTGAGGCGCTGTGTTCTCTGGATAAGGTTTTCTTCAAGGACCTTTCTGTAATTTCGTCCCATTTATTCTTCCCTCAATCCAAAGCAACCTCCCAGTCCCTGTTGCTGAGAAGCATCACCATAGCATGATAAATGTGCCTTCCATGCAAGGCCTATTTTTAAGTAGATCTTTTTTATAGACAGCTTTTTATCATATCAATATACAATTATTCAACGTTCAATGTGTTCATCTATTCAAGATGTGTAATGGTCAACCACAAGCCAATTTATTTTTGTTATTTACAAGGTTTCTAGAAGGTTGTATGTTTTTCAGTCCTGTTATAAAACTTTTAAATAATATAAATTAAAAGTAATTATCACGACTCCATACAAAGTTCGTCTCTCCTCGTCACCTCGTCTTCGTCGGCTTCCCGCTCCATCATTCTACATTCCATCTGTCTTGTCTTGTGTTAACTTACACACCTGGTTCTCATCCCCTCATCTTTTTTCTGTCTATATATACCCCCTGGTATCCCTGTGTCTTTGTGTGTTATTGTTATATATTACGTGTTGTGGTGGAAATTAATAATCACTTTAGTACTCTTATGGTTAAGATTCAAGAGACAATTCTCTTCCACAATTCTGTTCATTATAAAATCTGACAGAACATTACGTCTCCTATAAGATGGAGAAATACACATCCAGTCTATTATAGAATCTGACAGAACATTACGTCTCCTATAAGATAGAGAAATACACATCCAGTCTATTATAGAATCTGACAGAACATTACGTCTCCTATAAGATGGAGAAATACACATCCAGTCTATTATAGAATCTGACAGAACATTACATCTCCTATAAGACGGAGAAATACACATCCAGTCTATTATAGAATCTGACAGGACATTACGTCTCCTATACGATGCGGAAATACACATCCAGTCTATTAGAGAATCTGACAGGACATTACGTCTCCTATAAGATGGAGAAATACACACAGTCTATTAGAGAATCTGACAGAACATCTAATTACCCAAAATTCTGAATAATTATATTACTGAGCACTGGGTATCCCAAAAAATACAGTTCTCTCTATTACACTACTTATTCTTAAATTAACTGAGGCAGGAGAAACCTTTAACCCACACCCGTTTTCTCTGGTTTTGCATGCAAGGATGTTCTATGTATAATATACTGTAATATATCCTTGGATGTTTACATGGTGCCTTTAGTGTTTCACTCTGTTGCACCACCAGAGAAAACCCATGCAGCACACTGACTCCACATCATGTCACAACCACAAACAGTTCAGATGGGGAAAAATATGTAAAAAATACAAAAAAGTAACCAAGCAGTTTAGTTCTGGACAACAATCTGATAAAGAGAAGACAGCACCGTTGTTACAAAGGCTTTTGATATTCCCAAAAGTAGGTTTAGTAACTCTATGGCCAAGTGGAACATTGTTTTGACCAGATGCTCTTTGACTCGTGAGCAAATTGTTAAAGCTCCCTTTGAAGCCATTCTACCGCCACCTGCGGACAGGCTTCGGCGTTCGTCTTCACCGGCCTTCTAGCTCCACCGTTCCTTCTTCCATCACATTAATGTGTGTTCTCGTCATAACTTACACCAATAGTAGAGTATATAGGTCATATGTGTTTGGTCATGTCTTTGTGTGGAATTGTTTCGTGTTACGCGTGTGTATTGTGTGAGAGATCATTGTTATTGATGTGCCGTGTGGCTTCTTCGTTCATTATTGGACATTATTGCGCTGTCACATATTGATTATTTTCTGTACCAGTGAGTCTGTGTCTCTGTTCTGAAGTATTAAAACGCTATCAGGTGCTGCCTCTGACTCTGTCCTTCCTCGCCTACAACTCACTACCTCCGTGACACAAATGTTACTCATGACAGACTCCACAGATTCCACAGTTTTTATAAGGGCACAGATGGACTTTTCTGCAATGGAGTTTTTAATGTGGCTAGCTAGTCATCTTTAGTAGCACTATCAACCATTTATTGTTGGTAAATCTGATATATAAGGTCTACCAGTAAAGTGTAATCAATTATACCAGCCAACAGTCTCCTTCTGTTATGCTATCTGGTACCTACATTTAAAGTAGCTAGACTCAACTCTAGTCAAGTACGTAGCTTTGATTTTAGCTTTGGTATGGACATCTACAGTTAACGTAAACCAAAAACGTTTGCATTAATTTGAGCGCAAATACAGTTTTTTATGTACATATCAAATGATCTTGATGGCTTTTTTAAATTAACCTCTTGAACAGGTGGTGCGTTTGGCCTACATGTGCATTTCCTGCATACAAATTGTTAGAACATTGGGTCATAAAAGCTTTACTTACCTACCAGAACAAAAATATTTCAAAATATATATATCCTATGACTTCAATAAAGTCACTGACATAATTTACAACACATTTGGTGTCCTTTTGAGATAGTTGAGTAAGAATAAAAACAGATCAAAGAAGCCGGATGACATCACAGTGCCAGGAACCCATAGGTAGGGATGGGTATCGTAGATTTTCATTGATATTGATACCATTATTGATACCGCTTAACAATGCAAGTCTTTATTAATCACATTGATGCTTTCCTATTATTTGGTGAAAAGACATGTTAGGAAGTTAGGGTGTGGTCACCATGGTTACCTGGGGGGGTAGAGGATGATTGTCCTGGGTACGTGTTAGGGTGTGGTCACCATGGTTACCTGGGGTGGTAGAGGACGATTGTCCTGGGTACGTGTTAGGGTGTGGTCACCATGGTTACCTGGGGTGGTAGAGGACGATTGTCCTGGGTACGTGTTAGGGTGTGGGCACCATGGTTACCTGGGGTGGTAGAGGACGATTGTCCTGGGTACGTGTTAGGGTGTGGGCACCATGGTTACCTGGGGTGGTAGAGGACGATTGTCCTGGGTACGTGTTAGGGTGTGGTCACCATGGTTACCTGGGGTGGTAGAGGATGATTGTCCTGGGTACGTGTTAGAGTGTGGTCACCATGGTTACCTGGGGGGGGTAGAGGATGATTGTCCTGGGTACGTGTTAGTGTGTGGTCACCATGGTTACCTGGGGTGGTAGAGGATGATTGTCCTGTGTCTGTGTCCCCGGGCCATCGTTATATTACCTTTAACATAATAATGGATAACCATTTTATGGGTCGTTATCCTTTTCCTGTTATTATAAATTTGAAGAAGTCAGACGTCATCATTTTGGATTTCAGAATACGAGACCAGTTAAATCAGACAGGGTTTGCAAAAGAGTAGCGTTTATTTACTTTAATGAACTGAAACAAGCTAGCTTTCACTAACATTAGTAGTTGCCAGTAGGAGTTAGTTGGCACTGTTTACACTCGAGATACTGCATTTTTCTTTTTACTGATGCACAAATTTGAGGTTCTTTATCATTGGTGTTGTGTTTCCCCCCTTGCAAGAAATTAACTTTGAACACGAATTACATTACACTTCCTCCCTATCTCTGGCTTTAGTCAAATGTTTGCCAATCCATTGGCCGCTTGGCACCAAGAACAGATATGTAGCGAATGAGTGCATGAGTCAATTCAATTCTTGGTTTATTTTAAGGTCTCTCTATTAGACAAGCAATTTATGTTTAAGCACTAGTGATTTGATTTAAATTGACTTACTGTTGTCTTTGTTGTTACATTACACAAACAAAACAAAAAAAGTCAAACATTGGAATAATAGTCATTTTTACCAATGCAAGTTTGGCAGCATGAGTGAATGAGGCCCTGTTGTGGAACAGGAAACCAATTCTAGACCTAATTTTATATGTGAGTTTGTTTATGTCCGGCTGGAAAGAGAGAGAGCTGTCCAACAAGACACCCAGATATTTCTATGTATCAACATATTCTAGTTCAGACCCATCCAGCGTGGCGATGCTTGGTAGACAGGCAGGTGTGGGCAATGATCGGTTGAAAAGCATACACCTAGTTTTACTAGAGTTAAGTAATAACTGAATATTGGAAGGAATGCTGAATGGCATTAAAACTCTCCTGGAGATTTGTGAGCACAAAATGTTAAAAATGTTCATGCTTTACTGTGACTGGTCGTGGGCTCCTAAGTGGACTGTAAGGTTAAAAACCAAACTAAACAAAAAAATACACTCCGCCAGAGTGTATTTTGAGTCACTTTTGATGGCCCCAAGTTAAAGGATTGAAATTGTGACATTAGAAAAACTTGTATCAACAGAAGAAAGTCCATTTGCAGTTTTAAACTTATTTAGGGTTATGGGAAAGACCGGGGTGCATGGCTCCCCTAATTGCAGCTTGCATACCAGGAGGTGCTGCAGGCTACGTTCAAGGGAAACACTGTTAAACATTAAATAAAATCTCTCTGAACATGTTAAGTATTTTGATCTGTGTATTATGTTAGAGAAGATACAACTTTATTCATTAAAGAACAACATCAACGTTGATCAGGTCCCACACTGCAAACGCTGTACCAATGAGGAAGTTTGATTAATCTTCTAACTTACACTGTTGCATAGCGCAATCAAACAATACACTATTTACCCCTTTTCCTAAATATCATACAATATCGGAACATTTTAAAATGTTATGTATATAGGCAGGGAAAAGGGTACGTTCACATCAAGCAATTGCTTATACATGTAGTGAAAACGTCACCGCGAGCCTAAACATATTTAGTGTGGCCAGATAATCACATGTGATGCTTCTGATGTCATGTTGAACATATTTAGTGAGGCCAGATAATCACATGTGATGCTTCTGATGTCATGTTGAACATATTTAGTGAGGCCAGATAATCACATGTGATGCTTCTGATGTCATGTTGAACATATTTAGTGTGGCCAGATAATCACATGTGATGCTTCTGATGTCATGTTGAACATATTTAGTGAAGCCAGATAATCACGTGATGCTTCTGATGTCATGTTGAACATATTTAGTGTGGCCAGATAATCACATGTGATGCTTCTGATGTCATGTTGAACATATTTAGTGTGGCCAGATAATCACATGTGATGCTTCTGATGTCATGTTGAACATATTTAGTGAGGCCAGATAATCACGTGATGCTTCTGATGTCATGTTGAACATATTTAGTGAGGCCAGATAATCACATGTGATGCTTCTGATGTCATGTTGAACATATTTAGTGGGGCCAGGGGTGCGTCCGAAATCGCGCATTATGTGACTAGGTACATTTAAATTAGAACGTACTTTGCGACCGTTAAAAAGGTACGTTCTATATAGTATGAATCCGGGTAGTATGAATGGAGTCCGGACGTACTACATGTTAGATATGTCACGTGATCATAACAGAGCATGTCAGAGCATGTCTGTTGCATCATGGGATAGTAAAGTGTCCATCGGATAGACATAATATACATAGACGCCACATCCGCTGCTGGGCACAAGAAATGCGGCCGCCATCTTAATGCGGTCGAACTCCTAGTTGGTAGCAGCAGAATATATACGATGCCACAGCACTGTGCAGCATATTCCTGCTTAAATCGACGGACCATCGCCAGCTGGGCTCGGGGGATTACCTTTCACAAGTAAGATTTAATATTTCTGTATTATTGGTTGTGTTTTGTGAAAAGAATACTACCAGAGAGTAGAGAAGGAGCAAGTATCTTAGATATTACTGTACTGAAATCCAAGTAAGCTAGCTTGGCTAGTATGTTTACTTCACCGGCCGGTGTTCACCCGATTATGAACTGAGACTTGATAAGTCATATAACACTTAGATTACAAATGACACAATAATGCTATTGTAGAAATATAACCTATTATTACTGGTATAACATTGGCCATTTACACAGCACAGACCGTATCGTCAGACCGTATCGTCAGACCGTATCATCAGACCGTATCGTCAGACCGTATCGTCAGACCGTAGCGTCAGACCGTATCGTCAGACCGTATCGTCAGACCGTATCGTCAGACCGTATCGTCAGACCGTATCGTCAGACCGTATCGTCAGACCGTATCGTCAGACCGTATCGTCAGACCTGTTACGCACCAAACCCCAAAAGACTAGGGGCGGGCATGAATGAATGAATCCTAAATGTCAAACTCCCAAAACCAAGGAACAAACTACAACCATTACACAGAACAACAGGGAAATGAGGATTTAATACTTCAACCCAAAAACAAACAGGTTTTCACACCATACCAAAAATGTACGACAGGGGAAAAACTGGGGCGTTGCCGCCTAACACTTGAACATAAAAGAATACCCCTAAGCTAATCTATGTAGAAACAAAAGTACACTTCCCTAACTTGAAACAATGGTGGCACTGCCTTCCTACTCTACCTAAACTTTCTAAACATTCCTAATACAAGGAAATGTGACCCCCGCCCCCCTAAGCTAACAGGCTAGTGTGGCTAAACAAACATGTATACTAACAGCATGTGTGTATACCCATGGGCAGCTCACCTATAACTGGTTCCCCTGCTGCACATACACAAAATCATCATGATCCATACTGAAAACCATCATAATGAAAAAACACAAGGGCCGAAACTCCCCACATGACAGTTCTTAAATATCAGCTGCAGTTGTTTGATTGGCTGAGCTGGAACAGCAACGACTGCAGGGAAAACTGGCACACCAATCACCTGCTTGCACCTGTATGCAATTAAACATAGACACAAATCAGGGTTAATACATAGCTTCAAAATAAAAGTGCAAGGGCCCGTAACAGACCGTATTATCAGACCGTATCATTAGACCGTATCATCAGACCGTATGATCAGTCTGTATCAGACTGTATTATCAGACCGTATTATCAGACTGTATCATCAGACCGTATCATCAGACCGTATCATCAGACCGTATTATCAGACCGTATTATCAGACCGTATCATCAGACCGTATCATCAGACCGTATCATCAGACCCTATCATCAGACCGTATCATCAGACCGTATCATCAGGCCGTATCATCAGACCGTATCATCAGACCGTATCATCAGACCGTATCATCAGACCGTATCATCAGACCGTATCATTAGACCGTATTATCAGACCGCATTATCAGACCGTATCATTAGACCGTATCATCAGACCGTATTATCAGACCGTATTATCAGACCGTATAATCAGACCGTATAATCAGACCGTATTATCAGACCGTATTATCAGACCGTATTATCAGACCGTATTATCAGACCGTATTATCAGACCGTATAATCAGACCGTATAATCAGACCGTATTATCAGACCGTATTATCAGACCGTATTATCAGACCGTATTATCAGACCGTATTATCAGACCGTATTATCAGACTGTATAATCAGACCGTATAATCAGACTGTATAATCAGACCGTATAATCAGACTGTATAATCAGACCTTATGATCAGACCGTATTATCAGACCGTATCATCAGACCGTATCATCAGACCGTATTATCAGACCGTATCATTAGACCGTATTATCAGACCGTATCATTAGACCGTATTATCAGACCGTATTATCAGACCGTATTATCAGACCGTATTATCAGACCGTATTATCAGACTGTATAATCAGACCGTATGATCAGACTGTATAATCAGACCGTAGGATCAGACCGTATGATCAGACCGTATTATCAGACCGTATTATCAGACTGTATAATCAGACTGTATAATCAGACCGTATGATCAGACCGTATCATCAGACTGTATCATCAGACCGTATCATCAGACCGTATCATCAGACTGTATTATCAGTGTTGGGCAGGCGCTGTGTGCAGTTCCTGTGAGCACTGTGTAAATCGCTATATAAATATGTATTTTTTTATTATTATTATAAGGTTTTGAGAGGTGGAGAGAGGGTGATCCGCCGAGCTTCAACAATCCAAGCTCCTAAGGTGTCGACAGTCACACACATTGTCCGAGAGGAGATTGGAACGAAGGATGTTTTTCTGCTGGGGAACACATTGAGGAGACCCAGATTGGCATCGACAACCATCATTTAGACTTGTTGTCATTGGTTGTGTCTGTGTTTCTCAAGCTAAGGCTGAACCACGTTGCCAAACTCACCTCTCTTGAACTGCAAAAAGGGAGCACGAGAAAGAAGCTCTGCAAAACAGTCCTCTTCCAGGGGTTTTAGTGGTGTGTGTGTCAAATATAAAAAGCTTAAAGTAGAATAGAATATAATCTTGTATTGTTTTTTCAACTTGTTAAATATCGGACTTTACTGCCACTATCTGTTTCTGCTTCTCTATCATAATTATAGTGTGTGATTTGCAAAATACCTATCATAGCCTACATCACATCATATATCAGAATATTATATTACTGTTAAGCCCACTATGAATATTAAAATACGCTGAACCATGTGTCCTGTGTCATAGCTACATGTATGACCTTTGCAGCAAAAAAAACACGTGAAAATCAGTTGTGTATTCAGTGAGGTATGATTAATTGAATGCGCTGACAGCTCATTGCACCTGCCAAACAGATTACACTGAGTGGAGCGGTGGACCGCCGCAAGATGGCGGCCGCATTTCTCGTCAGCGCCAGTAGGCATAGCGGTAGATGCGGGCGTCTATGTATATTATGTTTATGGTCCATCGTATGCGCACTTCCGGGTAATTTTTTTTTATTGAACATTTTAAATTGAACATCAAAACAAACATCTCTTGTACAATATATACATAACTTCAGTTAAGAACATCGTGAAAAAAAAGAATGAAAAGAATGAAGGATACATAAAAAGGAGATTCTTAAGGTAATAAGGAAAAAACTTAGTGTTAAAGACCATAAATAAAAACATTCCGGCATAACTAGGCAATTACAAAATCGAGAGTGAGGAAATAACAGAGGGGCAATCAAAACAGTAGAAAACATGAAACATCTTTACAAATCTTTTGAGCTACTTTACATGAATACATTTTTTTAAGAGATAAAAAACAGTTTGAAGTCATTTAAAAAAACATATAAAGGAGGGCTTGCCATTTCTCCACTTGCTACAATGAATATGATATTTACCCATAAGAATGATCATATTAATCATGTCAGAGACATGATGAGTCCAAGTTGTCCATATAAAGGAAGATGAGAAGAGACAAAGGTCGGGATATCATACATTTTTAGTGATAACCAATTTTTCATATCTAACCAAAATCTTTTGGATAACGGGCAAGAGAAGAACAAGTGTTCCAATGTTTCGTCTGCTGTATTGAAAAATGCACAGGGGTTCACTTCAAATTTAAATCGCTCTCTTAGAAAGTTTAAAACTGGATAAACATTATGAATAATTTTAAAACGAGTTTCTTTCACCTTAGGAAAAATAGGCAATTTCATGAATTTAGAATGTGCCCTCTGCAACACAATCAAATTTTCCACATCAGTTACTTGTGCATACCTCCCTCTATTGTAGTGGAAGTACGCGATTTCGGACTCAAACCAGATGTGATGTTGCGTCTCACATGTCGCGTCTCACAGCGCATGCGCAGACACATGCACATGTTGCGTCTCACAGCGCATGTGCAGACACAGGATTTACCGCTTGTATTTCCTGCTTGATGTTTCCATTCAGAGCGATGGCTAAAGTGAAAGACACCCTGATTTGTGCAGGTAGATACTTACACTTATTACCGTTTATTTGTTGTGTATCGGTGACTATGTGTCGCATTCCGTGATACCTTGTTAGATTTATTCGCTTTGTATAAATGGTTGTGTTATATTGTTATATTATATTATATGTACCGACAACAAGCTAGCTAATGTAATGGGTAGCTATTGAATGCAGTAATACTGCCAGTAGTGACGGTATTCTTGTGACAGTACTCATCAGCAGTATTTAAGCTGAATGCAGTAATACTGCCAGTAGTGACGGTATTCTTGTGACAGTACTCCTCAGCAGTATTTAAGCTGAATGCAGTAATAGTGCCAGTAGTGACAGTACTCTTGTGACAGTACTCATCAGCAGTATTTAAGCTGAATGCAGTAATACTGCCAGTAGTGACGGTATTCTTGTGACAGTACTCATCAGCAGTATTTAAGCTGAATGCAGTAATACTGCCAGTAGTGACGGTATTCTTGTGACAGTACTCCTCAGCAGTATTTAAGCTGAATGCAGTAATAGTGCCAGTAGTGACAGTACTCTTGTGACAGTACTCATCAGCAGTATTTAAGCTATTGCCAGGCATCAGTTGAATGCAGTAATACTGCCAGTAGTGACGGTATTCTTGTGACAGTACTCATCAGCAGTATTTATGCTGAATGCAGTAATACTGCCAGTAGTGACGGTATTCTTGTGACAGTACTCATCAGCAGTATTTAAGCTGAATGCAGTAATACTGCCAGTAGTGACGGTATTCTTGTGACAGTACTCCTCAGCAGTATTTAAGCTGAATGCAGTAATAGTGCCAGTAGTGATACTCTTGCCTCATCAGTATTTATGCTGATCTGAGGCATCATTCTACTGCCAGTGAGTGACAGTACTACTCATCAGCAGTATTTAAGCTGAATGCAGTAATACTGCCAGTAGTGACAGTACTTTTCTGACAGTAATAGCAGTATTTAAGCTATTGTATCTGAGGCATCACGTGAATGCAGTAATACTGCCAGTAGTGACAGTATTCTTGTGATTCTCAGCAGTATTTAAGCTGAATGCAGTAATACTGCCAGTAGTGACGGTATTCTTGTGACAGTACTCCTCAGCAGTATTTAAGCTGAATGCAGTAATAGTGCCAGTAGTGACAGTACTCTTGTGACAGTACTCATCAGCAGTATTTAAGCTATTGTATCTGAGGCATCACGAGGATGAATGCAGTAATACTGCCAGTAGTGACAGTACTCTTGTGACAGTACTTATCAGCAGTATTTAAGTTGAATGCAGTAATACTGCCAGTAGTGACAGTACTCTTGTGACAGTACTCCAGTATTTAAGCAATGCAGTATTTACTCTTGTGACAGCTATTGCTATCTGAGGCATCATGAGATTGAATGCAGTAATACTTCCAGTAGTGACAGTACTCTTATGACAGTACTGATCAGCAGTATTTAAGCTGAATGCAGTAATACTGCCAGTAGTGACAGTACTTTTCTGACAGTAGTCATCAGCAGTATTTATGCTATTGTATCTGAGGCATCATGAGATTGAATGCAGTAATACTGCCAGTAGTGACAGTACTCTTGTGACAGTACTTATCAGCAGTATTTAAGTTGAATGCAGTAATACTGCCAGTAGTGACAGTACTCTTGTGACAGTACTCCTCAGCAGTATTTAAGCTATTGTATCTGAGGCATCATGAGATTGAATGCAGTAATACTTCCAGTAGTGACAGTACTCTTATGACAGTACTGATCAGCAGTATTTAAGCTGAATGCAGTAATACTGCCAGTAGTGACAGTACTTTTCTGACAGTAGTCATCAGCAGTATTTATGCTATTGTATCTGAGGCATCATGAGATTGAATGCAGTAATACTGCCAGTAGTGACGGTATTCTTGTGACAGTACTCATCAGCAGTATTTAAGCTGAATGCAGTAATACTGCCAGTAGTGACGGTATTCTTGTGACAGTACTCCTCAGCAGTATTTAAGCTGAATGCAGTAATAGTGCCAGTAGTGACAGTACTCTTGTGACAGTACTCATCAGCAGTATTTAAGTAAACTCTCCATTCTTGTTTATGTTCTTTGTAGGACTTTTTCTATGTTCAATTGTTTTTGCAATTGTCGAAGATCTCGATGACACGTAAGTGATTGCTGTATGCTTTTAATGAAAGAAAATGATTACTGTTTAGTTTAAAAGATATAGTTTAACGTTCGATAAAATGCATAGGGATGTTGTCACTAAATATGTGGGTATAAAGACCATTTAGGTTCGTGTACAACACTGGAGTTTGACTACCTAGCAACTTTTGTTTTTATGCCATAATATATCTCAAATAAGTAACTCTTCCTGGACCCACAGACACATTAAATTACAGTTTTCCAATGTAGAACAAATAAATAAACATCAAAATATTTGTATCTAATACATTTGTGTAATTCAATATTAAAGAAGAGTCTCGTTTAAAATGGCAAACATGTTTATATGAAAGACAATTTCAGATGCAAAAAAATGTAAAACCCATTTAATGATCCTTGGCCTGCAGCAATATTGTGGCTCTAACTTGTTATTTTCTGTTAGAATTGCCAATAAAAAAAAATGCACACAAGCTTTACATGGATATTAGTAAAGTATAAAAAAAATATTGGGTATCTTTTGTTATCTTTGGTGAAGTAGTGTGGAAGAGAATAGATTGTTGCTGAAAGGGATAATAACATGTTGGCTTTAGCATAATAACATGTTGGCTAGCTATGAACCTTATGATTTGGGATTTGGATTTAGATTAATCTGTAAAATTCTGAAGCAAAAAGGTCCAGCTATGACTATGGATACTTTTTTAAATATTGGGAAGTGTAATAAATAATAATAATAATCAGAATTGTGTGTGTGTATATAATACCTTAATAACTTTTAAGCACATCTTGTAATAAGTATTACTAGGTTGCTAAAACACTCACATTGTTCAAATTCAAATCTGACAAAGTATTACCTTTGACATGCCACAACCCCAGAAATGTATGCTTCTGTGTTTGCAAAACAGAATGTTCTGACAATAAATAATGCACACATTTTCTGTAAACCAAACTAAATTTCTGAGTTTCCTTTTGTGCATTTGTCTAGACCTTGTTGCAGTTTGTCTAATTAATTATGTTTGTGTGATACACATCTTCAAGGTTTCCTATAAATGATTGAGCGTCTTCATATTTATGTTACGAAAACAGTAGGATCAAATCTTTTTGAACGGAGCAATTGATTGAAAGGTGAAAGGTTGTGTTTTTTGTTTTTTTTTTAGATTTAAAGACACCAGACTGGATGATGTCTGGCTGGTGGACGTGAGTCTCGTTTGCTTCACACACTGCATTCACAGCGACCTGACCAAGCGGGTTTGGGCCCATTCAGCGCTGCTTTAGACCCACGCCTTGACACCAGTGTTTAGCTCATCCCTTACGGAAGTAGGGGTGGTACGAGGGGGAATGGCTGAGGTTCCTGTTGGTTTAAGTCAATGAGTAGTCATGCGTAGCGGGGGACCAGTGTGCTGGGGGGGGGTTATGCCTACTCAGCAAATCTAGCCATCACTAAAGCTGCAAGGCTTCTGGTTGGGTCTGGATGGGGTGCGCCAGTCAGATCTATTAAGTAGAAATAATTGCATTGACAGCCCTCATCAGCACACACATCTAAATGAACCTCAGTACACTTGCTACACTAAGTGTTCTGTATTCACAATTGGCCTTAAAGTCCTAAGGAGGGATAAGTCGTCCCAAGGTGCCAAAATATAGCAGGCTTTGTCAAAATGTGTCCCCACTATATTTGGTCTGAATTCAGACCGTGGTCCTGTTCTGTTGGTGTTTATTGTTTCTGACTCTGCTGTGTTGTGCCTTGCAGTTTTATGCACCATGGTGCGGCTACTGTAAGAAATTGGAGCCCATTTGGTATGATGTTGGTGCCGAGTTAAAGAGATCTGGATCTCCTGTGCGAGTGGGCAAGATGGACGCCACTGCATACTCTGGTGAGTACCTCACACACCGACCATGTTAATGGGTCCACACACCGACCATGTTAATGGGTCCACACACCGACCATGTTAATGGGTCCACACACCGACCATGTTAATGGGTCCTCACACACCGACCATGTTAATGGGTCCTCACACACCGACCATGTTAATGGGTCCACACACCGACCATGTTAATGGGTCCACACACCGACCATGTTAATGGGTCCACACACCGACCATGTTAATGGGTCCACACACCGACCATGTTAATGGGTCCACACACCGACCATGTTAATGGGTCCACACACCGACCATGTTAATGGGTCCACACACCGACCATGTTAATGGGTCCACACACCGACCATGTTAATGGGTCCACACACCGACCATGTTAATGGGTCCACACACCGACCATGTTAATGGGTCCACACACCGACCATGTTAATGGGTCCACACACCGACCATGTTAATGGGTCCACACACCGACCATGTTAATGGGTCCACACACCGACCATGTTAATGGGTCCACACACCGACCATGTTAATGGGTCCACACACCGACCATGTTAATGGGTCCACACACCGACCATGTTAATGGGTCCACACACCGACCATGTTAATGGGTCCACACACCGACCATGTTAATGGGTCCACACACCGACCATGTTAATGGGTCCACACACCGACCATGTTAATGGGTCCACACACCGACCATGTTAATGGGTCCACACACCGACCATGTTAATGGGTCCACACACCGACCATGTTAATGGGTCCACACACCGACCATGTTAATGGGTCCACACACCGACCATGTTAATGGGTCCTCACACACCGACCATGTTAATGGGTCCTCACACACCGACCATGTTAATGGGTCCTCACACACCGACCATGTTAATGGGTCCACACACCGACCATGTTAATGGGTCCACACACCGACCATGTTAATGGGTCCACACACCGACCATGTTAATGGGTCCTCACACACCGACCATGTTAATGGGTCCTCACACACCGACCATGTTAATGGGTCCTCACACACCGACCATGTTAATGGGTCCTCACACACCGACCATGTTAATGGGTCCTCACACACCGACCATGTTAATGGGTCCTCACACACCGACCATGTTAATGGGTCCTCACACACCGACCATGTTAATGGGTCCTCACACACCGACCATGTTAATGGGTCCTCACACACCGACCATGTTAATGGGTCCTCACACACCGACCATGTTAATGGGTCCACACACCGACCATGTTAATGGGTCCTCACACACCGACCATGTTAATGGGTCCTCACACACCGACCATGTTAATGGGTCCTCACACACCGACCATGTTAATGGGTCCTCACACACCGACCATGTTAATGGGTCCTCACACACCGACCATGTTAATGGGTCCTCACACACCGACCATGTTAATGGGTCCTCACACACCGACCATGTTAATGGGTCCTCACACACCGACCATGTTAATGGGTCCTCACACACCGACCATGTTAATGGGTCCTCACACACCGACCATGTTAATGGGTCCTCACACACCGACCATGTTAATGGGTCCTCACACACCGACCATGTTAATGGGTCCTCACACACCGACCATGTTAATGGGTCCTCACACACCGACCATGTTAATGGGTCCTCACACACCGACCATGTTAATGGGTCCTCACACACCGACCATGTTAATGGGTCCTCACACACCGACCATGTTAATGGGTCCTCACACACCGACCATGTTAATGGGTCCTCACACACCGACCATGTTAATGGGTCCTCACACACCGACCATGTTAATGGGTCCTCACACACCGACCATGTTAATGGGTCCACACACCGACCATGTTAATGGGTCCACACACCGACCATGTTAATGGGTCCTCACACCGACCATGTTAATGGGTCCACACACCGACCATGTTAATGGGTCCACACACCGACCATGTTAATGGGTCCACACACCGACCATGTTAATGGGTCCACACACCGACCATGTTAATGGGTCCACACACCGACCATGTTAATGGGTCCACACACCGACCATGTTAATGGGTCCACACACCGACCATGTTAATGGGTCCACACACCGACCATGTTAATGGGTCCACACACCGACCATGTTAATGGGTCCACACACCGACCATGTTAATGGGTCCACACACCGACCATGTTAATGGGTCCACACACCGACCATGTTAATGGGTCCACACACCGACCATGTTAATGGGTCCACACACCGACCATGTTAATGGGTCCACACACCGACCATGTTAATGGGTCCACACACCGACCATGTTAATGGGTCCACACACCGACCATGTTAATGGGTCCACACACCGACCATGTTAATGGGTCCACACACCGACCATGTTAATGGGTCCACACACCGACCATGTTAATGGGTCCTCACACACCGACCATGTTAATGGGTCCTCACACACCGACCATGTTAATGGGTCCTCACACACCGACCATGTTAATGGGTCCTCACACACCGACCATGTTAACGGGTCCTCACACACCGACCATGTTAACGGGTCCACACACCGACCATGTTAACGGGTCCACACACCGACCATGTTAATGGGTCCACACACCGACCATGTTAATGGGTCCACACACCGACCATGTTAATGGGTCCACACACCGACCATGTTAACGGGTCCTCACACACCGACCACCTCGCGTGTTAACGGGTCCTCGCGTGTTAACGGGTCCTCGCGTGTTAACGGGTCCTCGCGTGTTAACGGGTCCTCGCGTGTTAACGGGTCCTCGCGTGTTAACGGGTCCTCACATGTTGATGGGTGATTCTTTGGAGTAAGTTTCATATTGGTCGATATCGATTATTATTGATATTTTTAGGACATATTTAAAATAAGGACCTGGAAAAAAAAGACAACAACTTTTTTTTTTTAAACGTAACCTACATCTGATTATAATCCCCTTAGTTATAAAGACAAAAATTTCACCACAACCATAGAAAACACTCAAATAATTAAAATGTAGCAGACAAATTAAATGCGTTAGTGGTCACCATATGGTTCTATCAATTGTTACGGTATTGTATTTTAATAATGTCATAAATTCATTTCATATTTTCTAAATGTCAGAGCCACCACATTTCTTCCACAATTCCCACTGCGTAAAATACGATTTCTGCCCACATTTATTCATACAAACTACAACACACATGTTCCCATGTTCTAGTCGGTCCATGAGTAATCCCCTAATTAAATGGTAGTCTTTACTACTTCTTAGTCACCTAAGTCTCTTTAAGACCCAGGTAAATGCATGTGTTTGTCTGTTCATATCAGCAATCAAGAATCAGAAAAGTGTTTAATCGCCATGAATGTGTTAACAGACAGAGAATTTACTTTGGCAGTAAGGTGCGTACATAAAACGTATGAATATAACAATATAAATTATACCAAGGAGCTGAGGGGGTATATGGGTAAGTGATATACAAAATACTGTACCAAAATACAGTATTTTGTCATTTGTTGCTGCATTAAATTAAGTAGGCCTATAATCCAAATGACTGGTACAGTAATTTCAGCTGTTAAACATTGAGTAATGATAAATTGCTTTGACTTGTGAAAGTCAAAACTGTGTAGGAATGTAAAAATATGACCGCACTTTTCCCCCGCGATTTTTGCATCTACAATAAAGGAACGAGCCACTCGCAAATAATATTAAGGTTAAGCAAACGGTTTAACGGTATATCCGACGAGTCGAACATCTAATGTGTGGACAAATTAATTATGTATTTGACATCCTAACGGGAAAACCGGTACATCTCAATAGAGTTTCGCTCTGCATTAAAGGGTCTTGTCTATCTCACAATACGGAATTATTTTATAAGCTCTGACTGTGAATTGTTCTTCTCGTATAACGTACAGGACATAGCTGTGAATGACTTCCCACGCCACATCCGCTTATAAAGCAGCCATCTAATCGTGTTTACATGAAATAAGCCTGCTCCGGAGCAGGTTCAAGCTTACGCACCTGTTGCTACGACAACGAGTACAGGATGAGCTTCAGAGAACCAAACTATCCAGGATGATGCCAAATCGTCAACAATCAAATCCGGCTAACTGAGTTAGCGACATACGGAGAACAAGCCCCTGAGAAGAACTCTTTTCTGCAAGTTTAGTGCTAGGAAGTTCACAAGCTGATTCACCTTCTGGTGAATTAAGTGTTTTAAAATATGTGCAGTGTTTTGTTAACATAGGAGAAATTAAAATAAAACTGAGGTAGACTTTACATCTGTAACATAAAAAACTAATCTGATACAGTACAATACCATTGATCGAAATATATTTTGGTTCTGTTATTGAAGAATCCAATACGAGACAACGTTATGGCGCAACCAAACTTGATACTGTTACATGATTGGCTGTTAGCGTGTCACTCCTTACGTTGCTAGGTTACCAGAGAGTGAGTGCCTCTGTTCATGCAACCAAACTTGCTTCGCAAGCTCTGGTTTCTTCCGACGAAGATAAATAATTTATCGAACGTTTTATCGAACACATTTTTTATTGATATTGATTACGTGTCTATCGTGATACATATCATTATCGTTTTATCGCCCAACCCTAAGCCACCATGATAAAAAGCACTACTGTGCAGCCCTCTACATCGATCTGTCCAAGGAGTTTGATTATGTTAACCATCGTGTTCTCATCAGACAATTCAGTAGCCTGGGCTTTTCTCTTGACTGCCTCGTCTGGTTCTCCAACTATCTCTCTGACAGGGTCCAGCGTGTTAAATCAGAGGGCCTGCTGTCGGGACCCATGGCTGTCTCCATGGGTACATTAACTGTAGCTTAGCAAGTTGCCCATTAGTGATACAGTGGTCACTGCCTTGCAGAAAAGCTGCCTCATTGCATCCTGGGGTTAAAATTCTGGTCGCAGCATACCTTCAGTGCCCTGAGGTACGCCGCTGGCTGATCCCACCCTGGCTTACATTCAGGGCTGGATGTTCATGTAAAATGTTCTTTGTCTAAAGCTAATTTATTTCTATTAGCGCCTATTAGTGTCTCTTTTGGGTCACTTGCCATTCTCAAGCCAGGATAAATGAGGAGGGTTGGAATTGTGACATTACAAAACTGGAATTGACAGAAGAAGGTTAATTTGTAGTTCTGAACTATGGCAGCAAGGTGGCGTACTGGTTAGGGACTAGGGCTTGGGTCTGGAAGGTCCCTGGTTCTGAGCAAGGTAGTTAACCCTAAAATGCTCCGTTTTCCGGGGCGCCGTTGACGTGGAAGTCGAATCAGGTAACTGATTAGGGCTGCCCCTGTACCTCAGGTAACTGATTAGGGCTGCCCCCTGTACCTCACTTAACTGATTAGGGCTGCCCCCTGTACCTCAGGTAACTGATTAGGGCTGCCCCCTGCACCTCAGGTAACTGATTAGGGCTGCCCCCTGTACCTCAGGTAACTGATTCCTATTCCTATATTCCTGTTTCCTGTATTCCTGTGATTTAACTCACTTTTATATCTCCCGTGACCTCATCCGTCACCTATCATGTCAATTAGGTGATGATGTCATTTAACGACTTCCATCGACTTTTAGGAGAGCCAATAGATCATTTCCTTACTAAGGAGTTGGCAAAACTGCCAGAAGCTGTGTTTGAAACTGAAAGCTTAAAGTGAATAGATGTTTCTCAAGCTGTTGCACTCTGCAAAACGTGCGGTATGGTGGGAAGTGGTAATACAACATATTTTCACATCTCTACAACCACCACAAGTTTAAGTGTATAATATTATCCCAAACCAAAACATTACAAACTTGACACAGTTAACATCCCTGAGCAAGCCAAACAAACATCGCTAGCCAGTGGTTTTGGTAGTGGTATGAAGTTCAATAAAAGCTCAAAGATATATAATGAAATCACAAATGCTGTCACATACTATTTGGCTAAAGATATGATGCTCATTCACATAGTGAACTGGAAAAATAATATAAAATCCTATCACGCAACTACTTGTAACAGGTAGCTATCCCACAGCAATACGCACAACGCAAAAATGTACTCTCAAATGGGATCCAACAAAACCAGCATGCTACTTTACCATTTATCATTGTCAGAAGTTGTGTTCAGAAAGTGAATATTTTGTTTAGTACTGAATAAGTTGCAGTACTGACTGCGCATGCTTTGTGTGAAAGATACCCTATGATGAATACTACCAAAACCTGTGGTCATGTGTACATGTTAAAATGGCTAAATAGGTCAAACGCACAACTCTTTAACAGTAAGTACACTTTACTCAGGGAAGTAGCTAACAACTGTTAGCGCTGAAGGTTGAATGAAAGCAAGTAACTGTGAACATCTTATTTCCCTAACCCTTTGAGGATACATCTCTCTCCTCGTATGTGTCCTAAATGGCACCCTTGCACTAATTGGGCCATTTAGGCCGCTGAAAGGTATTCCACTCTACTGGGACACGTGTGCATTGTGGAGTTCATCATGGATGCTTGTCAGCTACCATTCTGTATGATTAGGCATTCTACTGCCATGACCCAAGTCTGCCTTGGTTACGTGGTAATCATTAGTTGTTCACCTCAAGCTTCTTACTAATCACACAGAAACCTGATTAAACGTCCACGGACAGATTTCATTAAGGTCTGCGGCTGACCTTCCTCAGCATCTTCCTCAGCATCCAAGATGAAGCTGGGAGGTTACTTAAACCTGTTGAGCAGGTGACAACCGCTCTGAAAATCAGGAATTATTCAAAGTGCTTTTTGAGATGTTTGGAAATTACAAGTACATAGATGAAACGAATAAAGAGGCATTGCTAATTTAATATTGGTTTATCTTTTCTGTGGTTGTCATGAGTTTTTTTTATAGTTATTGCAGTCTACATATAACATGTGTTTTTAAAGGTAAAAGTAGTTCTAGTAGAATTGTATTAAAACGCTTTCTTTTATATTTTCACTTTCCTTTCAGGTATGTCTTCAGAGTTTGGAGTACGGGGTTATCCCACAATCAAATTGTAAGTATGAACAAATATGAAGACTACACACTGACCATCACAGCATGCTAATAGTCTCTTATTTTAGCATGTTCATGTTTTCCTACTGAAATTGGTTGTTCATTGTGACTTGTCAGCATTAGGTCTGATGGAACTCCCTTGAGGGCTGGCCAATAGGGGATTTAGGTTGTCACCTCTACATAGAGGGCAACAAACAGCCTAATGAGAAGAGGACGAGTGTGTTAAAATACACTGGCTTGTTAATAATCTATGTAGGTTATGCATTGTGTTTATATACACTGGCTTGTTAATAATCTATGTAGGTTATGCATTGTGTTTAAATACACTGGCTTGTTAATAATCTTTGTAGGTTATGCATTGTTTGTAAATACACTGGCTTGTTAATAATCTATGTAGGTTATGCATACTGGCTTGTTAATAATCTATGTAGGTTATGCATTGTTTTTAAATACACTGACTTGTTAATAATCTATGTAGGTTATGCATTGTGTTTAAATACACTGGCTTGTTAATAATCTGTATAGGTTATGCATTGTGTTTAAATACACTGGCTTGTTAATAATCTATGTAGGTTATGCATACTGGCTTGTTAATAATCTATGTAGGTTATGCATTGTGTTTAAATACACTGGCTTGTTAATAATCTATATAGATTATGTATTGTGTTTAAATACACTGGCTTGTTAATAATCTATGTAGGTTATGCATACTGGCTTGTTAATAATCTATGTAGGTTATGCATTGTTTTTAAATACACTGACTTGTTAATAATCTATGTAGGTTATGCATTGTGTTTAAATACACTGGCTTGTTAATAATCTGTATAGGTTATGCATACTGGCTTGTTAATAATCTATATAGATTATGTATTGTGTTTAAATACACTGGCTTGTTAATAATCTATGTAGGTTATGCATTGTGTTTATATACACTGGCTTGTTAATAATCTATGTAGGTTATGCATTGTGTTTATATACACTGGCTTGTTAATAATCTATGTAGGTTATGCGTTGTGTTTATATACAATCGCTTGTTAATAATCTATGTAGGTTATGCATTGTGTTTAAATACACTGGCTTGTTAATAATCTATGTAGGTTATGCATTGTGTTTAAATACACTGACTTGTTAATAATCTATGTAGGTTATGCATTGTGTTTAAATACACTGACTTGTTAATAATCTATGTAGGTTATGCATATGAACAAGCTGGCACCCTTGAACAATTGCGCAGAAGGTTTATTTTCTATTTTTAAAACAGTGAGAATAACTAGCATTTCTTTAGTTTAGAAGCAGCAGTGTATTACACAAGTATCCCAATACATTTGACAGCATCTGTATTGTAGCTAGGCTATTCCAAATTCAAAGCACGTTCCATAAATCTGCCTCTTCGGACGATATCATATACATTTTATTGAAAGCAAATGTGTTTTATTGTTGTGAGACTTCTGCATAAAACTGTGTTAGGTTTTGTTTGAGTGAACATAATAACTTTGTTGAATTCACACTGCAGGAGCCATCGTCACATTATAACTGAGTGGGTGATGAATTATTCTCAAGGGGACCACATTACGGGAAGCATCCCTGGGAGATTTTACCTGTCCCAAAGTTCATTAGAATAGATCCAAATAGCCTTGTGTACTGGCGTTACCCTAGCAAACCCTCCTGGATGCCATATAGCCTTGTGTACTGGCGTTACCCTAGCAAACCCTCCTGGATGCCAAATAGCCTTGTGTACTGGAGTTACCCTAGCAAACCCTCCTGGATGCCGAATAGCCTTGTGTACTGGCGTTACCCTAGCAAACCCTCCTGGATGCCATATAGCCTTGTGTACTGGAGTTACCCTGGCAAACCCTCCTGGATGCCATATAGCCTTGTGTACTGGCGTTACCCTAGCAAACCCTTTTGGATGCCATATAGCCTTGTGTACTGGCGTTACCCTAGCAAACCCTTTTGGATGCCATATAGCCTTGTGTACTGGCGTTACCCTAGCAAACCCTCCTGGATGCCATATAGCCTTGTGTACTGGCGTTACCCTAGCAAACCCTCCTGGATGCCAAATAGCCTTGTGTACTGGAGTTACCCTAGCAAACCCTCCTGGATGCCGAATAGCCTTGTGTACTGGCGTTACCCTAGCAAACCCTCCTGGATGCCATATAGCCTTGTGTACTGGAGTTACCCTGGCAAACCCTCCTGGATGCCATATAGCCTTGTGTACTGGCGTTACCCTAGCAAACCCTTTTGGATGCCATATAGCCTTGTGTACTGGCGTTACCCTAGCAAACCCTTTTGGATGCCATATAGCCTTGTGTACTGGCGTTACCCTAGCAAACCCTCCTGGATGCCAAATAGCCTTGTGTACTGGCGTTACCCTAGCAAACCCTCCTGGATGCCAAATAGCCTTGTGTACTGGCGTTACCCTAGCAAACCCTCCTGGATGCCAAAAGCCTTGTGTACTGGCGTTACCCTAGCAAACCCTCCTGGATGCCAAATAGCATTGTGTACTGGCGTTACCCTAGCAAACCCTCCTGGATGCCAAAAAGCCTTGTGTACTGGCGTTACCCTAGCAAACCCTCCTGGATGCCATATAGCCTTGTGTACTGGCGTTGCCCTAGCAAACCCTCCTGGATGCCAAAAGCCTTGTGTACTGGCGTTACCCTAGCAAACCCTCCTGGATGCCAAATAGCATTGTGTACTGGCGTTGCCCTAGCAAACCCTCCTAGATGCCATATAGCCTTGTGTACTGGCGTTGCCCTAGCAAACCCTTCTGGATGCCATATAGCCTTGTGTACTGGCATTACCCTAGCAAACCCTCCTAGATGCCAAATAGCATTGTGTACTGGCGTTACCCTAGCAAACCCTTCTGGATGCCATATAGCCTTGTGTACTGGCGTTGCCCTAGCAAACCCTTCTGGATGCCATATAGCCTTGTGTACTGGCATTACCCTAGCAAACCCTCCTAGATGCCATATAGCCTTGTGTACTGGCGTTACCCTAGCAAACCCTCCTAGATGCCATATAGCCTTGTGTACTGGCATTACCCTAGCAAACCCTCCTAGATGCCATATAGCCTTGTGTACTGGCATTACCCTAGCAAACCCTCCTAGATGCCATATAGCCTTGTGTAATGGCGTTACCCTAGCAAACCCTCCTGGATGCCATATAGCCTTGCGTACTGGCGTTACCCTAGCAAACCCTCCTGGATGAATTGGCCTTAGGGGTCTGTTTCTGATGTAACCACATGGAGCAACACAACAGGACACATGTTCTCTCCAGTCATAAGGTTAAATATGGGTTGCTTGTGGTGGTTCAGAATACACAAAGGTCTTTTACAAGTGATGACAGTTGTAAATGTTTTTGTACTTATCCCAATGTCTGGAAGGTAACAACAGAGAGTGGGGTCACAGCCTGATATAATACGTTTTTGACAGAAACCATGGTGCAAATATGTTGGAGTGTCTTGCTCAAGGGAAGATTATCTTTTTAGGTTTTGGAATTAGTTCCAGCATCCTTTCATTTTACTGGCACAATGCGTTGTTAGGCTATCTACCTTTGGTTTCTGGAGAACTGTAATCGGCTTCCTCATTGGGTTTGTTAAAATGTTACAAAGCAGTCATGTCTCTGACTAGCTGATTCTACCATCATGCATTGGCAGAATCACTCCTATTTGCACTAGATACCCACTGTCGTAGTATTTGCACTGGATACCCACTGTCGTAGTATTTGCACTGGATACCCACTGTCGTAGTATTTGCACTGGATACCCACTGTCGTAGTATTTGCACTGGATACCCACTGTCGTAGTATTTGCACTGGATACCCACTGTCGTAGTATTTGCACTGGATACCCACTGTCCCACTGTACTGGATACCCACTGTCGTATTTTTGCACTGGATACCCACTGTCACTGGATACCCACTAGTATTTGCACTGGATACCCACTGTCGTAGTATTTGCACTGGATACCCCCACTGTCGTAGTATTTGCACTGGATACCCACTGTCGTAGTATTTGCACTGGATACCCACTGTCGTAGTATTTGCACTGGATACCCACTGTCGTAGTATTTGCACTGGATACCCACTGTCGTAGTATTTGCACTGGATACCCACTGTCGTAGTATTTGCACTGGATACCCACTGTCGTAGTATTTGCACTGGATACCCACTGTCGTAGTATTTGCACTGGATACCCACTGTCGTAGTATTTGCACTGGATACCCACTGTCGTACTGGATACCCACTGTCGTAGTATTTGCACTGGATACCCACTGTCGTAGTATTTGCACTGGATACCCACTGTCGTAGTATTTGCACTGGATACCCACTGTCGTAGTATTTGCACTGGATACCCACTGTCGTAGTATTTGCACTGGATACCCACTGTCGTAGTAAAGGGTGAAATTAAATCATTTTCTATTCTGCTTTTCTTCTGAGCCAGCAATTGTTCTCATCATAATTTGTCCTTAAAAGAACCGTCCTAATCCATCTTCTCTCAGTTTTTCTCTTGGGCTCACTCTCTTCTTCTCTCCTACCTTATCAGGCTGAAGGGGGATCTTGCCTATAATTACAAGGGCCCAAGGACAAAGGATGACATTATAGAATTTGCCAACAGGGTGGCAGGGTAAGTCACAGCACTCCAAGCGCTTACTGAGCCAATCTGGGATTCAACACCTCTTATGGGTGATACTATTGAGTACTTAATCACCTTTCCAATGAGATGTTGAACGGGTGACCTGACGTTCTGCGGTCACTGAAAATCCCACAGCACTTCCTGTTAGAGCAGGGGTTCATAACATCATGGTCACCTAATCATCTCTGCCTTTCAATTGGCTTAGTCATCCTCTCCTCCCACCCTACTAAATCAATAATGTGTTTAAGTCACTCCAGATGTGAGCATGCGCTGACTGACTGACTCAAATATCTCTATATATATATATTATATATACCGTATATTATATATAAGACCAGACAGAAATAGCTGTACCTCCATGTTGGCATGTGACTGCTGTTTCATAAGTAGGACATAATGCTGTTTGGGCTTCATATGGAACTTTACAACATGTCTTTGCCCCCAGGCGAATGCAGTAAATTTCCATCCTAAACCTTCAAAGGCTCTTCAAAGGCCAGTTACTCTTATAGCCTGAGGAGATTCTTCTCTCTGGGGAGAACTACACCAGTTATAACCAGTCCATGTAAAGGATGGCACAATGACAAGCTTCAGTTTGATTTCTGACTGTAGGAGTCCACTGTGTCCACTAGATGGTGCCAAAACCAAACACTGAGAAGTTAAACTAGAATCTAAATGGCACTTTCTGACAATAAGAGTTCAGGTTAAGACTATAGTTTCTGGTACTTTCTAAAAGTGTAACCATTGCTGGCAATTGAAGGGATAGTTAAAGCATAACCGTGTTAGCCCAACATAATGTTCTTATGCTTTAGGCCAGCAGTTCTAATGTTTCTGGGTATATTTCTTATGCTTTAGGCCAGCAGTTCTAGTGTTTCTGGGTATATTTCTCATGCTTTAGGCCAGCAGTTCTAATATTTCTGAGTATATTTCTCATGCTTTAGGCCAGCGGTTCTAATGTTTCTGGGTATATTTCTCATCCTTTAGGCCAGCGGTTCTAATGTTTCTGGGTATATTTCTCATGCTTTAGGCCAGCAGTCCGTGCACTTCCTAGCAAACAGATGTTTGACCACATGATGAAGAGACATGATGTGCTTTTCGTCTACGTTGGCGGGGAGTCTCCACTCAAGGTATGGGCTGTTTAAATCTCTGGTTTGGCTAGAACCTCCTAGAGCAGAACCTCCTGGAGCAGAACCTCCTGGAGCAGAACCTCCTGGAGCAGAACCTCCTAGTGCAGATCCTTCTAGAGCACAATAAGATGGGTCAGACATGCTTACTATGTGTCAGATGTGGACGAATATATAAACTAGCACAAAGGTTTTGTTCAAAAGAGTTGTCAATACCTGACCGGTTGCCGTGATCCATCATATTCTCCCAGTTCCGAGGTGGGGTTATGTTAAGGATACAAATGCATCCCAGTCCAAACTGGTTTAACTTGTTTATTTGCAATTTTTTAAGGTGTTTAAAGAGATAAGTACATTATTGCTTGGAGCCAATGCATCGTACACACAGATACCAGAAGATCCATACCTGGTTGATTGGTTACCTACCATCACGATTACACTCTGTTCTCACTGATTCCTTCCAATTGCATTCCCCAGATTGGTTTATAATCTCTGAGTGTGAAATGTTTATCTTATCGTCCAATCAGTGCCACCGATAGCTGTCACATCATTTAGTTAGTTTTTATTGATTGGATCATAAAGCGTCTGCTCACACGACTGCTGCCAGACAGATGTGAAGCGAGGCCCATTTATACAACGTGCGAAAGACAACCTTGATAAATGTCCCACATAGTTTACACAGGTTGCAATTTGCTTGTGGAAAGCTGTAACTTCTTGTCCATTTCTTTTTCTCATTTGCAGGAGAAATATATAGATGTGGCGGCTGAGCTGATTGTCTATACATATTTCTTCTCAGCGTCGGAAGACTCCTTGCCAGAGGTGAGACCTTAGATAAAGCCCTTGCACTTTTTGGCAATCTATTTTCACCTCCAGTTACCCTCAGAAAACCCCACATGTAAAATGTCACTCCCGCGCTTCTTGATCTGAAATCAAACCTTCCCCAGTATTGCCTGTAAGCACAAGCGCTATCTGTATTCTGGGCCATATGCAATCCATAGATTGGCGTTTGGTAAATAGTTTTGGATTCAGTGATTTTCCGTTCTGTGTCTTGGTTGAATCCCATTGGGATGTCTGTTGTGGGTCTATTGGGCACGAAGCTCCCAATAGGACCACCGTCACTCATGGCTCAGCTGCCTAAAATAATAATATAATAAAGGGATGGTTTATGGAAGTTGCATTGAAATATGTCTTATCTTTTTACACAACGTAGTCTGTGACTTTGCCAGAGCTTCCATCGGTCGTGGTCTTCAAAGACGGCTCCTACTACACATACAGTGGTGAGTGTTTACGGGGGGGATGGGGGCATTAGTGAAGTTGGGGAGGGGGTTATGGAGATATATGAGGTTTGCACTTTCAAAGTCAAATTATAAGGGCCGGCCCAAATACTATTTTCCGGGCTTCAAATACTCTTGAGTTATTTCCAAACGAGTTTTCGAATACTAGTTCTCAAAAACACCATTGAAAACCCTCAACAATTTATGTTTCATAATTAAACATAAAAGGAGACAACCCTGTATTGCAGAATTTATAGCCTAGGTGATACGCAAATCAATCTCTTCCACAGAGGCAGAAATATTTAAGTGAACAGGAACAGGGTTGAGCACAAATTAACAGAAATGTGTTGAGCAAAGTTTTAAAAGATTATAAACATCATCACTTATTTTTAACTAATTTTATTTGTTCACAAATTAAGCAAGCTTTAACAGATTAGTAGTCCAGTATCAAACGGTTATCGGTTTATAAACATGATATAGGCAAAACAAAAAACAAGCCAAGATAAAGTGCATAATCCATGCAAAATGTAGGTGTATCGAAATAATCGGACGTTCATGTACAAATATACAAAACGGTAGACAAGTGCCGATGATAGCCTACTAGCCTGCCTATAGACAATAGTGCTGATGTTAACCTACTAGCCTATAGACAATAGTGCTGATGATAGGCTGCTAGCCTATAGACAATAGTGCTGATGGTAGCCTACTAGCCTGCCTATAGACAATAGTGCTGATGGTAGCCTACTAGCCTGCCTATAGACAATAGTGCTGATGGTAGCCTACTAGCCTATAGACAATAGTGCTGATGGTAGCCTACTAGCTTATAGACAATAGTACTGATGGTAGGCTACTAGCCTATAGACAATAGTGCTGATGGTAGCCTACTAGCGTGCCTATAGACAATAGTGCTGATGGTAGCCTACTAGCCTGCCTATAGACAATAGTGCTGATGGTAGCCTACTAGCCTATAGACAATAGTGCTGATGGTAGCCTACTAGCGTGCCTATAGACAATAGTGCTGATGGTAGCCTACTAGCCTATAGACAATAGTGCTGATGGTAGCCTACTAGCCTGAATAAATGCCCCTTAACTAATTCATCACTATGAATTCTGTTTCTCTTTTCTCTGTGATAGGGTTCAGCAACTGCTGTGTCATTGATTTGTTTTTGAGGTCAATGTTTGTGCTGTCTGGGGATGCATCTATAACATAATAATTATTAATCTATCAAACCTGATGCTAATCGGTCTAACATAATGTGTTCAGCATGAAGCCTAGTTACAGAGCGATGCTCAAATAAGTGTATAATATATACATGTTTTGATATTATTCAACTTGTTGTGACTCCATGGTAAACCAATTTCTGGTTGCATATTTGGCAATGAGCATTTTTTTTAAACGTCTAATAATGTGAAATGTTTCCAAACTAGTTATTTCTTTGCCAGCATCTTTGCCTGCTCAAGCTGTTCTAAATGGAATGTAAACTGCTCACTGAGGTGAGGCGAATCAGCGAATCATGTGGATGTGTGGTGCACATTATGATGCATTATAACCAGCAAGATACTGTGTATGTTTATATTCTAAATATTAACAATATCAGCTCTATCTAGTATCTATGTTAAAAGGCTTTAGCTGACCAAATGTATTGTAGTGTAGCCTTCTATTGCAAAGTATTGTTGCAAAAATATTACAAAAACGAAGCTTCCGAATACTGAATTAATATTCAAATACCAACTAAATGAACGAATAGCAGAATCTTGAAGTATTCCTGCCCCTCCTAGTATATGTATTTTTAACAACCTCTGGCTATAATGTTCTCCCAGAGCAACTTGCCCTTTGTTCGCCATTGGTCTTTGATGACTAGCTTTTCTGTGGAAACAAGGTCAGTCTAATTTGGGCAGGGCAAGGGTGCCATTTTGTCATTTGTTTGCCTCTCCTCCCTTTTTCTCAGCCTTGTTTGCTCAGGCTTTGTTCCTCGGGCCTTCAACCAGAGCGCCTTGTCTTTCATCTTTCATCCAACCTCACCGCACAGCCTTTTTAAGTAGTCCCATAGTCTGTCGTAAAGCTCTCCCGTTCCGCCCACTGTTGTCTCCGTTGTGAGGCAGCGGTTGTCTCTAGGCGGACACAGCAGAGAAGACAGAAGGGTTGGAGGGTTGGAGGGTGGATATTAAGTGAGTGGGCGTGGGATGCTGGGAAACTTTAGTGCAGTCCAAATAAACAAACACGGGCTTCAATCTGGGCTTGACTCACTCATCGACTGACTGACTCGACAGTCCAAGTTAGAGCTGCTCAGTAAAGTGTGTGTGTGTGTGTGTCTGTGTGTGTGTGTGTGTGTGTCCATTGTAATTCCACTGCCGCCCAATACCGTTCAGAACCCATCCCCATTCAGCGAATGAGCACCAGCTCACCACATTCGTTCATCACTTCCTGTATACCTATGGTGCCAAGTGCTTTGACAGGGAGGTGAAAACGAAAGTGCAGTGCGTCCATACACAGTCCCACCACAAAGGGGCCCCAGTAGTGGTGGTTGGGGGTGCCGGGTGCCCGGTGAAGGGCCCGCAAAACAAAATCCAGCTGTTGATTTGGCCCCAACCCAGCACGCCTCTGCACGTCGACCTGTTCCATCTGACTGTTTCTGAAGGGGGGCTTGTGCCACCAGTAATCCAGCAGACGCCATTCTGTGCCACGAACAGTCACAACAAACACGCCGCACTCCATCGAGTCCTCCAGGAGCCTGATAACGAGGCTGTTCTGTATGGCTAGCATCGCCATGGTTACGGTGGGAGATAAGCTAGGGAAATCAGAGCTGGAGCAACAAGATATGACAGTTGATTGGCTTTTTCTCTGCATGCAAGCAACGTTATCTTACTAGCCTGAATACTTGAGTGGTTCTGGAATAGATAACATCTTTTCATTGCTCCAAAGCCTTTTTATTTTAATACTTGTGTTATATTCTACTGTTCATTTAGACTGTTGTAAATGGGAGGTGGGCAACTGGACAGACTGTCTGAAACTGTGACCCTTCCTCTGACCACCCTAACCACACTAAAATATTGGAGCAACTGTTTGTTCCATTAAAAACAGAACAAAACATCTGTAATACAATTTGAATAAACAAATCATGTTAAAACAACTTAGTTTCAGAACAACATCTCTGTAGGGACAGAGTCACTATCATGACCTCCACGTACGCTTTATGTCAAGGTTCTATTGATATACGTTATACCCATGTTACCTGAGTACTGCTTAGTGTGGTTCCTAGTTTGGGAGTCCAGTTATTGGGATCTGGCTTATCTGGGCTGTGCAGTAGAGCAGCTGCTGAGATGATGTCTGCTCACTGGATGTGGAGAGTGAGGTTCCTCTGTGGCAGTAGAGCAGCTGCTGAGATGATGTCTGCTCACAGGATGTGGAGAGTGAGGTTCCTCTGTGGCAGTAGAGCAGCTGCTGAGATGATGTCTGCTCACAGGATGTGGAGAGTGAGGTTCCTCTGTGGCAGTAGAGCAGCTGCTGAGATGATGTCTGCTCACAGGATGTGGAGAGTGAGGTTCCTCTGTGGCAGTAGAGCAGCTGCTGAGATGATGTCTGCTCACAGGATGTGGAGAGTGAGGTTCCTCTGTGGCAGTAGAGCAGCTGCTGAGATGATGTCTGCTCACAGGATGTGGAGAGTGAGCTTCCTCTCTCCTGTCAAACAGGATGAACGTTCACATTCTCTCTGGCACTCCATCACACACTTATACAGCTTGTGTTGGGCTGTGGACCAAATGCCTCTCTCTGACCCTGTTTTTTGCTACCCAGCCGGCATCCTGTCACTACAAGTAGCGCCCTATATGGGAAATAGTGTGTCTGTTTGGGATGCACTTATCTCTGTGTGAGACGCTAGGCATTTGCATCGGAAAAAACGCATGATGTAATACAATTTATCAAATTCAAATGGTGTATTTGACTAGGACATCACCATTTACTCAGGCTTTTATTAGTGTTAAAAATAGCCACAGGCATTTCGGCTCTGTGGACTCGGTCACATACTTTTAGCGGTTTGTGTTCGTTCCTGTTTGCACACTAACCACCGGATTTGGAGATGGGCTCCACAACTGAAAGGCCCCTGGAGTATTCTCACTCAGCTATTCCAAATACAGCATCCATCCACTCTGTGTAAAACGCCATTTGACATAGTCAAGCTCTATTTTGGAGCGTGAATGTCCTCGGTGAATTCAAGTACAGGCTTTCATTCATATTTTTAACCACTTTACAGCTCAAATTTGAAAGTTTGGAAAAGTTCAACCAGACTTTAGCCAACGCGACAGCCTGTATAACTTGTGTATATTGGGACAGAGACGTACTTTCAGTCTTAGACACAATTGCATAAGAAAGAAGGTTAAAATTGAAGCTAGACAGTCAAGTTGTTTGCTCATTGTGTGGGCATAGTTTTTTGAATGCTTCCTAACAACCAACTCGACACCTCAAATAATTTTCTCATTTTCATGTCCCAGTTAAAACTGAGTTGTCATTAACAGCTGTGCATATATATCCTCATATCAACCATGTCTCACTCGGCTTTACATTTTAGCAGCTTTATTGTTATATAGCCGGTTATGTACTTTATGATATCAGCCTACAGCTCAGGAGCCCTGTACCAAAGTGAAATGAGTTTTGCAAATGTTTCATTGAGATTATCGTACTGAGGTAAGGCCTTTATAAGGGCTTTATATTTGTGTTGGATAAACCTTACTGGTTAAACACGACTTTTAAGGACTGTAACACTTCCTAATTCTGCAAGTCTGCGCGCATGCTCTCCAGATGTGCGCGCGCATGCTCTCCAGATGTGTGCGTGCATGCTCTCCGTATGTGTGCACGCATGCTCTCCGGATGTGTACATAATTCTGGTAGATCGAGGTGTCTAACTTTGTTAACTAATCAGAATGTGTTATTGGATTCATTTAGTCTGGTCTTTTTCACTTATTCTCTGTGTGTTTTTGGCAAACTCCTGAAAGCATGTCATACTGTACCTTTTATTAAGAAGTGAATTCTGTGTGCCCACAATATCACAAAGGCCAGTTTGATGGAGTGCTGTCGACATGGTTGTCCTTTTAGAAGCTTCTCCGGTCTCTGCAGAGTAACTCTGATGTTATGTTAGAATTGCAATTGGGTTCCTGGTCGCCTTCCTGGTCAAGACTAACTGCTCTTTGGTGAGATTGTGGTGGTGGCTCCGGTTCTGGTTCCAAACCTTTTCTAGCTAACATAGATGTAACCCTCTGTGGTCTTGGTAACGCTACATTTTTTATCAATGTTTTGTAATTTATGCCTGGACACAATCTCTATCTCTATACAACTTCCCTACTGCTTTGGTCAGAGGAGAGAAGAAACTTTTGAGGCTGCTCCCTGCTGTCTATAAATGCCAAACATCTGTGGAGGGAACTTCTGAGAATGTCAGCCGCCCACGTCTGACTCAGCGCTTTAACGGGCAAACTCAACAAGTTATGACTACATATTCACACGGTGTAATGTGTAATTATAAAGAGTCAAGTCACCATTACATGTGTACTGATGAGGCTTTTGCGTGCTTCCTATCAGCAATGGTGTGTACCGTCTGACAGCGTTCTGAGGGGGGCGAGGGTGTGAGGGCTATAAAGGCTTATCCGTGTGTGAGGGCTATAAAGGCTTATCCGTGTGTGAGGGCTATAAAGGCTTATCCGTGTGTGAGGGCTATAAAGGCTTATCCGTGTGTGAGGGCTATAAAGGCTTATCCGTGTGTGTGAGGGCTATAAAGGCTTATCCGTGTGTGTGAGGGCTATAAAGGCTTATCCGTGTGTGTGAGGGCTATAAAGGCTTATCCGTGTGTGTGAGGGCTATAAAGGCTTATCCGTGTGTGAGGGCTATATCCATGTGTGAGGGCTTATCCATGTGTGAGGGCTATAAAGGCTTATCCATGTGTGAGGGCTATAAAGGCTTATCCATGTGTGAGGGCTATAAAGGCTTATCCATGTGTGAGGGCTATAAAGGCTTATCCATGGGAGAGGGCTATAAAGGCTTATCCATGTGTGAGGGCTATAAAGGCTTATCCATGTGTGAGGGCTATAAAGGCTTATCCATGTGTGAGGGCTATAAAGGCTTATCCATGTGTGAGGGCTATAAAGGCTTATCCATGTGTGAGGGCTCTTATCCATGTGTGTGAGGGCTATAAAGGCTTATCCATGTGTGCTATAAAGGCTTATCCATGTGTGAGGGCTATAAAGGCTTATCCATGTGTGAGGGCTATAAAGGCTTATCCATGTGTGTGAGGGCTATAAAGGCTTATCCATGTGTGTGAGGGCTATAAAGGCTTATCCATGTGTGAGGGCTATAAAGGCTTATCCATGTGTGAGGGGCTTTGGGGCTGTGTAGCCGCAGACTGGCCTGTGACGCCACTGTCAAAAGGGTTTACAGCAGGCACGTGAGTGTCGGAACTGAACCTAGGACTGTAGATGGTGGCCTGGTCTGTTGAGTCTCACTATTTAGATCACGTGCTCAGCTGTGTATACGTTTGCTGTTGCACCAGGATGCACTATGGGAAGACGACAAGTCAGTGGAGTTTGTGATGCCAGATTGCCAGATTCCACAGGACACCTTAACGGATCTTGTAGAGTCCATACTTCCGGGGATTGGTACTGTTTTGGAGGCACACGGAGGACCAACAGCATATTACACCACGTCACACATGTAGTTTAGTCTAACTTTTCAGCTTACAAGCCCCTCATGTTTTTTTGTGGTAGACGTGACTCAAAGTAGAGACAGTATTTTCTTTTTGCACATCTGTTCCAGCTGTCTGGGTAGAAAAGTCTAAATATATATAGTCGTAATAGTCGTTTGGCAATTCATAATTGCTGTTTGAATGCGTCGTATGAGTTGTGCATGTAGTTGAAAAAGACCCAGAGACTTGCTGCTATTTGCTTTAAGTGTCCCTCTCCAGTGTGCTTGTGTGCGGATACCCAACGTTTGGCTAATGAATAATATAATTCTGCCAAATGTCACAATTGAAATCATTCAGGAGGATTTCGGATTTGTGTTTGCCATCTTGTCAGCCTCTTCTATTGTGAATAATGTGCAGCTGCAGTCTGAATTTGTTCATTATTATTTTCAGTAACATTTGGAAACCCCTTTTTATTTCTATTTGGTTAACAACGTTTCCGGCATATCTGACTCACAGCGTGACGGACTTGATGCATCCCAGTCTCTTCCAATATCCTCCTTAGCACTTCCCTCCACTTCAACCATAGAGAAACATCTGGCAAAACACTAATCCAGTAGCAGATCCTTACATGTGTGTGTGTGTGTGTGTGTGTGTGTGTGTGTGTGTGTGTGTGTGTGTGTGTGTGTGTGTGTGTGTGTGTGTGTGTGTGTGTGTGTGTGTGTGTGTGTGTGTGTGTGTGTGTGTGTGTGTGTGTGTGTGTGTGTGTGTGTGTGTGTGTGTGTGTGTGTGTGTGTGTGTGTGTGTGTGTGTGTGTGTGTGTGTGTGTGTGTGTGTGTGTGTGTGTGTGTGTGTGTGTGTGTGTGTGTGTGTGTGTGTGGTGTGTGGTGTGTGGGTGTGTGGGTGTGTGGGTGTGTGGGTGTGTGGGTGTGTGGGTGTGTGGGTGTGTGGGTGTGTGGGTGTGTGGGTGTGTGGGTGTGTGGGTGTGTGGGTGTGTGGGTGTGTGGTGTGTGGTGTGTGTGTGTGTGTGGCACCGTTGCCTTCCTCACGTAGCAAACATCAACAGCTGTAACGTTAATCATTAGTCTGATTTTCTACTCAACCACGCATCCAGACTTAATAGAAAAATGTTTAGCAAAATTAAACTTTTCATCAATGCTCGACATGTGTCCCTGAGATGCCTTGTTCTGTATCTGCAGAGTACACAGATGCCAGCTTGTCCTCATGGGTTAACAAAGAGCGATTTCGGAGCTATCTGCAGATCGATGGCTTTACCCTCTATGAGTTGGGAGAAACAGGTACAGTAAACTACCAGAACATAAAAGATAAAAGAAACCACAATTCAAATGAGTAATCAACAACTTGCACATTGATATTGACATTTCATCCTAATCCTTTTTTTCCTAAAATGTATATTTTGGGTTAATTAAACGACAGGGCAGTAGTGAAGTGAGATCGACACAGGGCAGTAGTGAAAAAGAGAGATCGACACAGGGCAGTAGTAAAGAGAGATCGACACAGGGCAGTAGTAAAGAGAGATCGACACAGGGCTGTAGTAAAGAGAGATCGACACAGGGCAGTAGTAAAGAGAGATCGACACAGGGCAGTAGTAAAGAGAGATCGACGCAGGGCAGTAGTAAAGAGAGATCGACACAGGGCTGTAGTGAAGAGAGATCGACACAGGGCAGTAGTGAAGTGAGATCGACACAGGGCAGTAGTGAAGTGAGATCGACACAGGGCAGTAGTAAAGAGAGCACGACACAGGGCTGTAGTGAAGAGAGATCGACACAGATACTGAACCCTTCAGTGTGGTTATCTGTAGATACTGAACCCTTCAGTGTGGTTATCTGTAGATACTGAACCCTTCAGTGTGGTTATCTGTAGATACTGAACCCTTCAGTGTGGTTATCTGTAGATACTGAACCCTTCAGTGTGGTTATCTGTAGATACTGAACCCTTCAGTGTGGTTATCTGTAGATACTGAACCCTTCAGTGTGGTTATCTGTAGATACTGAACCCTTCAGTGTGGTTATCTGTAGATACTGAACCCTTCAGTGTGGTTATCTGTAGATACTGAACCCTTCAGTGTGGTTATCTGTAGATACTGAACCCTTCAGTGTGGTTATCTGTAGATGTTCAGTGTGGTTATCTGTAGATACTGAACCCTTCAGTGTGGTTATCTGTAGATACTGAACCCTTCAGTGTGGTTATCTGTAGATACTGAACCCTTCAGTGTGGTTATCTGTAGATACTGAACCCTTCAGTGTGGTTATCTGTAGATACCCTTCAGTGTGGTTATCTGTAGATACTGAACCCTTCAGTGTGGTTATCTGTAGATACTGAACCCTTCAGAGTGTGGTTATCTGTAGATACTGAACCTGTCAGTGTGGTTATCTGTAGATACTGAACCCTTCAGTGTGGTTATCTGTAGATACTGAACCCTTCAGTGTGGTTATCTGTAGATACTGAACCCTTCAGTGTGTTATCTGTAGATACTGAACCCTTCAGATGTTCAGTGTTATCTGTAGATACTGAACCCTTCAGTGTGGTTATCTGTAGATACTGAACCCTTCAGTGTGGTTATCTGTAGATACTGAACCCTTCAGTGTGGTTATCTGTAGATACTGAACCCTTCAGTGTGGTTATCTGTAGATACTGAACCCTTCAGTGTGGTTATCTGTAGATACTGAACCCTTCAGTGTGGTTATCTGTAGATACTGAACCCTTCAGTGTGGTTATCTGTAGATACTGAACCCTTCAGTGTGGTTATCTGTAGATACCCTTCAGTGTGGTTATCTGTAGATACTGAACCCTTCAGTGTGGTTATCTGTAGATACTGAACCCTTCAGTGTGGTTATCTGTAGATACTGAACCCTTCAGTGTGGTTATCTGTAGATACCCCTTCAGTGTGGTTATCTGTAGATACTGAACCCTTCAGTGTGGTTATCTGTAGATACTGAACCCTTCAGTGTGTGTTTATCTGTAGATACTGAACCCTTCAGTGTGGTTATCTGTAGATACTGATTCAGTGATCTGTAGATAAAACCTTCAGTGTGGTTATCTGTAGATACTGAACCCTTCAGTGTGTTTATCTGTAGATACTGAACCCTTCAGTGTGGTTATCTGTGGGTATCTGTAGATACTGATATGATATAATAGGACGACATCCTTTTATTACAATTTCCATAACTGCTTCCATGTATACATCATGTAATGCAGCTGGACCAGCAGAGGGCAGTGTAGTTCTCTCTCAATTCCCAAACAAGGGTTATTTTCAGAACCACAGTACCTCTACACCCCACAGAACCACAGTACCTCAACACCCCACAGAACCACAGTGCCTCTACACCCCACAGCACCACAGTACCTCTACACCCCACAGAACCACAGTACATCTACACCCCACAGAACCACAGTACCTCTACACCCCACAGAACCACAGTACCTCTACACCCCACAGAACCACAGTACCTCTACAGACCTGTTCATTTGTGTGACTGTGAGTCCATCTGACCTGTACTGCTGCCACATCAAAATAACCTCCTGATCGTAACTGTCCACTTGATCTCCAGGAAAGTAAATAGAGCTCCTCCAATAAGAAACCCAACACAGAATGACAGTGGACTGAAAAGAGATTTTACTTCCTCTTTTTTTTAAGCTGCTTCTGTAGCAATTGTATGTAACTCCCAATGCGTTTTTCTCTAGGCCATTGTCCTGCCTCAATGGTCTGTGTGTAAATGGGATTTATCTCTCTCACTCTCTAAAGGCAAATTGGTGGCGATTGCAGTCATCAACGAGAAGGACCTAACAGAGGAGAGTGGCAGGTAACAAAAGAAGGGAAATCAATTTCCCAAAGACCTGTATGCTCGCTAGAATGTTTTAGGCAGTTAGTGTTGAATATAGTTGTAGCAGTGATTGTAGTCTTAATGATGGTGATTAATTGGCTTGACGTAAGAATTAAACAAATGATTGATGGACTTGATATATAGTCGCCATGTATGTCAGGGTTGATTTTGTTAACATAAACAGTGATGAATATTAGTTCAACACTTATTTTTCAGTGGCGATAGATGAAACTATAACCGACTAATTTGATTCTTCGACATTTGTGACCTCTAACGAAACCGTTATTTTTGTTTGCCAAAAACAAGCTGAGACACAATTGTTTCTGTGACTGAAGTCTTCAGTGACGGTAAATGTTTGGATAAAGGGAGATTGTTTGAACTGCAGGCAGACTACAAACTGGGTTTAGATAGTTAGAACTACGGGCCAGTGTTGGCTTCATATCCGGTTAGTTGATATGACACACTGATTAGACAAAACATTGTCTATTCCTAATATGCTGTTGGTCTTTCGTCTAACGCAACACAATATGCAAACTGGGTGCGATGTGCGACAGGTTTTGTGACACATTCCTCTTGTAACATCATTACAAATGTTTGTGATTTGTGCCACAGTGGACCTTTTGTCAGTTCGGACGAGACTACATAGCTTGTGTGGCCGTTACACATTCATCTGCCTTGGATGTACAATCCCCTGTGGCTGCTTTGTGATTAATCTCTCCTAGAACCACTATCAGTAGGTACTGACTTAGGGCTGCACGATTATGGCAAAAATTATAATCACGATTATTTTGATCAATATTGAGATCACGAATAATTCCACGGATATTTGTTGATAAAAAAAAGTCTAATTTAAGCTAATTATAACTGCTTTTACATCCATACTCCACTACATTCCTGTGCATCAAAGTAAAATAGGTCCTCTTATTCACCAAAATGCATTGAATCTCCTTAAAGAATAAAGAAAAAATAAAGAAAACAATAAAGAAAATGTAGCAAAGCTCTAACAGGGCACTATTTGCCATTTAACATTGTGTAAATATATTTTAAGAAGAAAAGACGCAGATGGATTTCCAACAGGAAAATTTGTAATATTTTCTTGCGGGAAAAAATTATGTTTGCAAGCATCGACTCGGCATTGCAAAATCATCATCGATGTAATGACATGTCAAACTCATGTATGGATTCATTGTCCTGCGTGACCATAGATTCGTTGTAGTTGCTAAGTAGTTTAAATCGGCAAGATCACTTGAAGATCACGTGATCCCCAAGCTCACTGTATTTTGCCTCTGCGTTTTTGGTACATTGCAGATAATGCCACTTTTGAAAAATAAAGCGCGAGGGGATCACGTATCGTTTATCCAGAGTGTTTAGCAAAAATGTGAAGCCTTCTTTTGACCCCGTGTTTATTGGGCACATGTCTTTTGACCCCGTGTTTATTGGGCACATGTCTATTGACACCGTTTTTATTGGGCACATGTCTATTGACACCGTGTTTATTGGGCACATGTCTATTGACACCGTGTTTACTGGGCACATGTCTATTGACACCGTGTTTACTGGGCACATGTCTATTGACACCGTGTTTACTGGGCACATGTCTATTGACACCGTATTTATTGGGCACATGTCTATTGACACCGTGTTTATTGGGCACATGTCTATTGACACCGTGTTTACTGGGCACATGTCTATTGACACCGTGTTTACTGGGCACATGTCTATTGACACCGTGTTTACTGGGCACATGTCTATTGACACCGTGTTTACTGGGCACATGTCTATTGACACCGTGTTTATTGGGCACATGTCTATTGACACCGTGTTTATTGGGCACATGTCTATTGACACCGTGTTTATTGGGCACATGTCTATTGACACCGTGTTTATTGGGCACATGTCTATTGACCCCTGTGTTTATTGGGCACATGTCTATTGACACCGTGTTTATTGGGCACATGTCTATTGACACCGTGTTTACTGGCACGCTCACGTCTTTCCTTCGGCCCATTTCTCTGCATCCAACACGTTAACTATGAGAACACGTTGCTCGTTTACCATCTTATCCACCCAGACATATGACTCAAAAGTATTTCTTTAAGAGAAATTACAAAAAAGCCAACGTGTTAGTGAGTGCTATTTCCTACACCAACAAAAGGACTGTGGAACCAGACTCAAAGCCACAGCAGAATGAAAGTTTTGAGTCAACAGCTTGTATGATAGGAGGCGCACAGGACAACAGCTTGTGTCATAGGAGGTGTGATAGGAGGCGCGATAGGAGGCGCACAGGACAACAGCTTGTGTGATAGGAGGTGTGATAGAGGAGGCACACAGGACAACAGCTTGTGTGATAGGAGGCGCACATGACAACAGCTTGTATTATAGGAGGTGTGATAGGAGGCGCACAGGACAACAGCTTGTATGATCGGAGGTGTGATAGGAAGCTCACAGCCAGGACAACAGCTTGTATGATAGGAGGCGCACAGGACAACAGCTTGTATGATAGGAGGTGTGATAGGAGGCGCACAGGACAACAGGTTGTATTATAGGAGGCGCACAGGACAACAGCTTGTATTATAGGAGGTGTGATAGGAGGCTCACAGGACAACAGGTTGTATTATAGGAGGCGCACAGAACAACAGCTTGTATGATATGCAACTTAGTTTTAACTGTTAGAGAAGACTTTTGCAGTTTTGACAGTTTGAGTGGCCGTAAGAAAGTCACATGAGAAAATAAGAAACTGTCAGGGAGATGATGCACCAGTGGACAACTAGACTGCAACTCGATGGGATGGACTGATTATTCTAAATGTGGAATATTTGGTTGATCCAGCAGGGCTTTTGTACTCCGTCTAGTAGGAAAAATTATGGTTCCTTTGTGTGTGACACCAACTGTAAAAAAAATATATAGGAGCAAGTGTCATGGCCTGGGGCTCTTTTGCTGCTTCCACTATTGGCAAATTGCACAGAATGAGTGGCACTCCTAACCAAACAGCTATCACAGCCTTTTGCAGCGCCATAAATCTTCAGATTTATGTCTAGTTGGTCATGGGTGCATCCTAGCGCCAGATAATGACCTAAAACATAGCTCAAGGCTACATCATAACTACCTTAGAGGAAAAGAACATCAGATTGAAACTGGGTAGAAGGGTGAAAGCAGCCTACAAGTGAACATATTTTTTGATAATGTTTGTCGTCTAAACTACTGACCTTGGGGCAGCAATTTTGCCATATGTACAGTTGGCCAAAAATAGTGAGATTTATCTAAAACATTATGATAATGTGAAGGAAAAAAATTGTGAGTTTGAGTTGCTTTTCCTCTTTACATTTCCCTGATGGCAATTCAACAAGTATAGCCTATGGCAAGACCCTGTCTGTCAAGCACCAATCAGAAGAGTGTTTCTGTGTAATAAAGCTTGACATGCCGGTGGTTGGATATTCAAAATAAAACCGTATCCTGAATTGAACTGTAGAATGTAAAAATATATATGACATCTCACAGAGAAATGCATTTGCCACTTTGATACTTTTCCTATATTGATGACCAATAGTTGGAAAATGTAGGAGATTGTTGATAAGCTCTGGACCTTGTGTTTTAGTTTATGGCTAGTCCCAATGTAATGTTCAGAATAGGCTCACTGATTTACAGTGCTGTACTACTCTACTACTATTACTTTACTCTGGCTTGGTACATCACTTGAATGTTTCCATGACAAATATTCAGACAATCGGAAGCTGAATTAAGTCTGTCACAAATGGGGTTGGTGAGAATATACAAAACCCTGAATCTCCATGAACGAAGTTAGACAGCACCAGGGCCCTCATTTACGCACAAAAGTAAACGTACGCCGCTCTCTACGCACAAAAGTAAACATACGCCGCTCTCTACGCACAAAAGTAAACGTACGCCGCTCTCTACGCACAAAGTAAACGTACGCCGCTCTCTACGCACAAAAGTAAACGTACGCCGCTCTCTACGCACAAAAGTAAACGTGCGCCACTCTCTACGCACAACAGTAAACGTACGCCGCTCTCTACGCACAAAAGTAAGCGTACGCCGCTCTCTACGCACAACAGTAAACGTACGCCGCTCTTTACGCACAAAAGTAAACGTACGCCGCTCTCTACGCACAAAAGTAAACGTACGCCGCTCTCTACGCACAAAAGTAAACGTACGCCGCTCTCTACGCACAAAAGTAGACGTACGCCGCTCTCTACGCGATAGTCCGGATTTATAAAAAGCAAACTTAATGTGATAATGTGCGGTCCTCCACGCAAGCTGGGACCCATGCGTACGCACAGAAACGGGTTAAATGAGAAATGGCGACACAGTCGACAGGTGGATGAAATACATGAAACTGTGTGAAAATGCAGAACATTGGTTAAAATGCATTGAGATATTTCATTAATAATATGAAGGACTTACAAAGCCATTCTTACAATTAACAGCTGTTTGATCGATCTGCAAAAGCAACCAAATTAAAACAAGATGGTAACGTAATTTCAAATAAAGATATATTTGCCAATAATGCCTAATGATGCACAATGGCAGATCTTGTGCTGTTAGTAGATGTGGCAAATGGAAGGATTCGGAGAGAACGCGTTTTCAGACAACAAGAAGACTTGCTGGCAAACGAGGTGGCGCATAAGCTGGTTCCGACTTCCTCGGGCCGCCCTGTTGTACCTCTGGGGTCTAGCGTTAGCCGGGTTATGCCAGTTATCTCATAATTTCATGAAGTTTCCGTACACTGTGTGATGGCTGGCTTCTAGGTACGTTTGATTAATAGACATATTTCACATTTTTATCCTTCTAGGGGACAGTGGATTTCCCCTCAAGCAGTGTGTTTGCTAACGGCTTTCCTCAACCTGTGACAGACACACTTTGGAGTCGACTTTGATATCTGACCACTTTTTTTTATTTATTTTGGCCAAGGTCTGACTTTCTGGCGCTGCAGCATTTACAGCATTGGCAAACTTAGGCCACTACATCTGCCTTTTGGCATTACAGATGCCCACACTGTGCCCTACAAACTACATGTTCTCCTCTCCTTTTGGCATTAGTGATGCCCACACTGTGCCCTACAAACTACATGTTCTCCTCTCCTTTTGGCATTAGTGATGCCCACACTGTGCCCTACAAACTACATGTTCTCCTCTCCTGTTGGCATTAGTGATGCCCACACTGTGCCCTACAAACTACATGTTCTCCTCTCCTTTTGGCATTAGTGATGCCCACACTGTGCCCTACAAACAACATGTTCTCCTCTCCTTTTGGCATTAGTGATGCCCACACTGTGCCCTACAAACAACATGTTCTCCTCTCCTTGGCATTAGTGATGCCCACACTGTGCCCTACAAACAACATGTTCTCCTCTCCTGTTGGCATTAGTGATGCCCACACTGTGCCCTACAAACAACATGTTCTCCTCTCCTGTTGGCATTAGTGATGCCCACACTGTGCCCTACAAACAACATGTTCTCCTCTCCTTTGGCATTAGTGATGCCCACACTGTGCCCTACAAACAACATGTTCTCCTCTCCTTTTGGCATTAGTGATGCCCACACTGTGCCCTACAAACAACATGTTCTCCTCTCCTTTTGGTATTAGTGATGCCCACACTGTGCCCTACAAACAACATGTTCTCCTCTCCTGTTGGCATTAGTGATGCCCACACTGTGCCCTACAAGCAACATGTTCTCCTCTTTTCCACCTCTCCAACAAGAACTTCTAGGCAACTTCACATTGACTAAATTTTCGGTTTTCCTTTCGGTGTTTGTCATGATGTTTCAATGATTGAATATTCATTAGGGGCGTTTCTCTGACTTATAAATATGGGCGTGACATGAAGCCACAAAAGCTGCGGCAAATATAGAGTTCATTGTGATTTATAAAAGGAAAACGGCGTAGGACGTCTTTTGTTTCATCTGTACGCCACTTCTGACAAATCCACCTGGTGTGTGTTACCAAATGTTTCACATGTAAACTGCCTGTTTATTGCGATGCTTACCAAATGTTTCACATGTAAACTGCCTGTTTATTGCGATGCTTACCAAATGTTTCACATGTAAACTGCCTGTTTATTGAGATGCTTACCAAATGTTTCACATGTAAACTGCCTGTTTATTGCGATGCTTACCAAATGTTTCACATGTAAACTGCCTGTTTATTGAGATGCTTACCAAATGTTTCACATGTAAACTGCGTGTTTATTGCGAGGCTTACCAAATGTTTCACATGTAAACTGCGTGTTTATTGAGATGCTTACCAAATGTTTCACATGTAAACTGCCTGTTTATTGAGATGCTTACCAAATGTTTCACATGTAAACTGCGTGTTTATTGCGAGGCTTACCATATGTTTCACATGTAAACTGCCTGTTTATTGCGATGCTTACCAAATGTTTCACATGTAAACTGCCTGTTTATTGCGATGCTTACCAAATGTTTCACATTTAAACTGCCTGTTTATTGCGATGCTTACCAAATGTTTCACATGTAAACTGCCTGTTTATTGAGATGCTTACCAAATGTTTCACATGTAAACTGCGTGTTTATTGCGAGGCTTACCAAATGTTTCACATGTAAACTGCCTGTTTATTGCGATGCTTACCATATGTTTCACATGTAAACTGCCTGTTTATTGCGATGCTTACCAAATGTTTCACATGTAAACTGCCTGTTTATTGCGATGCTTACCAAATGTTTCACATGTAAACTGCCTGTTTATTGCGATGCTTACCAAATGTTTCACATTTAAACTGCCTGTTTATTGAGATGCTTACCAAATGTTTCACATGTAAACTGCCTGTTTATTGCGATGCTTACCAAATGTTTCACATGTAAACTGCCTGTTTATTGCGATGCTTACCAAATGTTTCACATGTAAACTGCCTGTTTATTGCGATGCTTACCAAATGTTTCACATGTAAACTGCGTGTTTATTGAGATGCTTACCAAATGTTTCACATTTAAACTGCCTGTTTATTGCGATGCTTACCAAATGTTTCACATGTAAACTGCCTGTTTATTGCGATGCTTACCATATGTTTCACATGTAAACTGCCTGTTTATTGCCATTGGAATACAATGAAAACTCCCTAATAATAGTTTTTAAGTTTTGCATAACAGTCTTCTCAATTTAAGCACGTTTGGATGTTGGTTTCATGTTTATTGCTCAGTTTACGTATTGAAATAGGCAGAATATTAAAAATGAATATGCAATATTCAGCAAGCACAATAATTTGAGTAAAGTGCTTCTGGATAATTCACGTTACCCGTGATTAAATGAACACCACTGTAGCAGCATTTAAAACATGTCATTACAATTGAGTTTGAAAAATATTGTGTAATGATTTTAGCTGATGGTATTTTCTCCTCTTTTTGTCTAATAGATTAAAGACTATGATTCAGACAGTGGCAAAGGACTACAGAGAACATTTTAACAGGTAAGTGTTTGGATGAACACACATATTTGTACATTAACATTTCTATGATGTGTTGTGAAAAAAGCAGCTTTGCACTTTTAAGGGGTTGATGTTCCATTCCATATCAGTGGAGAGGTAATTATGCAAAATGACTTGGCAACAATAGTTCCTCTTTTGCAGCTGCACAGTTGGAAACAGTTGTATTAAGTCAGTAGACTTTGTTCTCCTTAAAAAACATCAAAGCGATTACAGGTGGAACACGTCATCAGAGTGCATATAATGATTCCTCTTTCGAAGAATTATCCAGGTGTCATTTCACAAGGTTGACATCTAAGAACAGACATATTACAGACCATTACTGCATTCCACATCCTGTTCCCATACAAAGTCCTAAATATTGTATTAGGCTCTATACACAATTTCACTGATTACTTTCTGTATTTACTTGTTGATTTAGTGGTGCCAGCCGTCTAGGAAATTAAGTATTAACTAAAATCTCTATGATCAGGTTGTTTCTTCTCTCCAGGCGGCCACATTAGCAGTGATTGAATAACTCAGATCCCTATCATCAATTAGATTATCTGCCGTTCTTATCTTGTTTTTAGAAGTCACGCTCTCCTGATTCACTGTCAGACTGCATCCCACTGTGCTTTGACACAACCTGAATTCTATCTAGCTAGCTCGTTCTAATTATACCAAACTCCCATGTTAGGACCCTTGTGGTGTGTAGAAACTGAGGGAGCCTCATTTATTTTTACTTTAGTAAGAAAACATGAAATGTTCGTTAAATTCCGTTTCTCCGAAGTCTTGCTGAACCTGTTCTCCAGGTCATTCAGTCATGTTCCTGTAGGTTTATTAAAATATTACTGCGACTGTGTTGGACAAAGCAACCGATTCAGTCATATGTCATTTGGATAAATGATGAAGCATGTGTGACGGCAGTAATGTTACAGAGGGTTGAATGGGGAAGCATGTGTGACGGCAGTAATGTTACAGAGGGTTGAATGATGAAGCATGTGTGACGGCAGTAATGTTACAGAGGGTTGAATGATGAAGCATGTGTGACGGCAGTAATGTTACAGAGGGTTGAATGATGAAGCATGTGTGACGGCAGTAATGTCAAAGAGGGTTGAATGATGAAGCATGTGTGATGGCAGTAATGTTACAGAGGGTTAAATGATGAAGCATGTGTGACGGCAGTAATGTACGGCAGGTTGTTCAACTCCATTGCTGTTACAGAGGGTTCTATGCATCTCTGTGAGGACTCTACCCAATGACACACGTCGGCCACTATGTGCATTCACCTGTGATTGGGCTCTTAGTTTGCATTTTTGTGTGGGCTCAGGTTTGGTCATCTGTTTGTAAGGGATTGATGGGTTAGCGCTGTGGGTCTGTCTCACAGCAGGGAGTTGAAGAGAGAGTGGGAGGAAGGAGAAGGTGGGGGAGAATCGAAGCGAGGCTGCGGTATTAATGCGTCAATGCGTAGCGGCCTTATACAACTGCTCTTACCGGAATTCTCTTTTATTTCCCATAATTTAAACATATTCTTTATGTAACAGTGGTGCTATACTGCATGCTAAACATTGGGTGGTGAGCATGTAGACTATTTGGACAGTGATGAGGATATCATATACATTAGGAACGGTTTATGTACGCGGCGTCTGACTCATTTCACAGACAACCAAGTTGGTTATCTTCTTGATTAGTGTCTAATTAAGACCTAGACAACCAGGTGAAGCAAGCATAAAGCATAAGTGACCTTAATTAATCAATAAATTACCAAGTAGGAGAGAGAATACTGCAGACGCTGGTGTCCTCTGTGGAATTAGTTTGACCAATGTGGTTAATGTACATTTACAGGTCCAGTATGTATCAACCTAGTGTTTTGGTTGTAGGATAGTTGTGGAAAATGTTTAGGCAGGGCTTAAACATTTGTTTTACATATTTTAGACTAGGTGAGAGGATTTCTGTTAGACTAACCGATTTACAGACATGCTCTCCACAAAACACAGATTTCTTTTGATGAGTCTTTCATACGCGCACACACACACACACACACACACACAGACACACACACAGACACACACACAGGCACACACACAGACACACACACAGACACACACACAGACACAC